>WNWK01005900.1:0-42500 GCA_009830355.1 Cherax destructor
ATCTAGATTATGCTGCACAGTTTTGGTCACCGTATTACAGAATGGATATAAATGCTCTGGAAAACGTACAAAGGAGGATGACTAAGTTGATTCCATGTATCAGAAATCTTCCCTATGAGGATAGACTGAGGGCCCTGAATCTGCACTCTCAGAAAGGCGTAGAATTAGGGAAGATATGATTGAGGTGTATAAATGGAAAACAGGAATAAATAAAGGGGATGTAAATAGCGTGCTAAAAATATCTAGTATTGACAGGACTCGCAGCAATGGCTTTAAGTTGGATAAATTCAGATTCAGGAAGGATATAGGAAAGCATTGGTTTGGTAATAGAGTTGTCGATGAATGGAACAAACTCCCGAGTACAGTTATAGAGGCTAAAACGTTGTGTAGTTTTAAAAATAGGCTAGATAAATATATGAGTGGGTGCGGGTGGGTGTGAGTTGTACCTGACTAGTTTGTGCTACTAGGTCAGATGCCGTGCTCCTTCCTTAAGTGAATGTAACCTGACCTGGCTGGGTCGGGGGCATTGGCTTAAGCCGTTGGAGATTTGGACCTGCCTCGCATGGGCCAGTAGGCCTGCTGCAGTGTTCCTTCTTTCTTATGTTCTTATGTTCTTATGTTAAATGCACGAAACCTGTGTTCGTGATCGGACTCAGTAATAGTTATGGAATGGCAACCAATACCCCAATTTGATCATTAAAATTAGCAGATTCACACATACAGCTCCCAGAACTGAGAGAAAGAGTCCGAAAACGGAAGCGGCTAAGCGAAGAACAGTGATTTGAGTGAGTGTCCAAGGAGAAATTAAGGACATCAGAGACGAAATCTACAGCCTGTGATGTCCTCACAGCTAAATGCGAGATCTTTATTCTTTCTAGATGCATTGTTGAGCACTGAGAGGATTTTTTTCCATAATGGGGCTATCCCTAAAAGACTGTAACCTTTAGGAGGTGCTGGTCTAAGTGAAGATTCTGCAAGGATATTCCACTGCCATGATACTTCCACAAACTTTGGTTCGTGAATTCCTACCGAACCTTCCAAGCACTCTGGCACTATCTCTCTCTCATTAGTTACCTGGATGCTATACACGAAGGTAGGAATGCGGGTATATGCTATCGGTGCTGCTATGCAAAGTCCTCCCACTCTAACTGATTTCATTGATGATCTTCCAGTTACTGGCTCCCTCACCTTCCTGTGTTAGTGACTTGTAAATGGTCCAAGTCGGTTCGAAACGTCGCCATAAGTTTCTCCTATGTTCGGGATATTTGTATATTGTTCCAGTCACGGTATTGTGCCGTTTTGTTCATTACAGTTAAAAATTTAGTGTTGCCTGAATATTGATTTCAGGAGATCGTTTTGCTCGTTAAACTTTAGGTAGTCAAAGGAGGATGTACACATCAAGAAATAAGTTAGCCTGGGTAGTATTAGGTACCTTGTGGGAGGATACGAGACATCTTGGGCATCAAAATCACTTATTCTTCCCTCCAGCCTCCTCAGGCTATTCAGTTTTCTCCTCGAGTACTGTGTTGATAACCTGACGACCCGGAGGTGCTCTCAGGTGGGGGTTGGTAGCTGAGGTTTCTAGTAAAATGAATCAGGCAGCAGAAATGACTAACTGGTTGTCGAGATGAGTCCACATTAGGAAGGACGAGTTGTAGAAGAAATTCTGTATACCAAGATTTTATGGTGTAAAATACCGATACGATGGAAAAGTTAAACATGCATGTATTATAATGCGATCCTTTATTGACAACGTTTCGCCCACACAGTGAACTTTATCAAGTCACAAACAGATCTATCTGGATAAAGAGTACATGAGTATATATAGTGTGGAGATTCAGGTGGAGAATGTTGGGTAGGACCTACACGGGACGAGCGAGTGTGTATGTTGTTATGTAGGATAACGTTGAAGAAGTTTCCTGGCAAGGTGTTCAGCTATGTTATAGCTGAAATTATTAGATATACAGTTCAGTGATGATTCCAAGATCATGCGGCACCGAGTATGTTCTTCCCTGGCGATGAGACTTGCGTCTCTGTAGTTGATTGGTTGTGGAAGCTTCGGTGTAGAACGAAGGCATTCCTTAAATCGTCCGTTCTGCCTGCGTATTGGTATTCTGAAATACGTGCTTGGAGGTCTCTGGATGTCTCGCCCACGTATAATTGGTTGCAATCGTTGCAGCCAATTATACGTGGGTGAGGATTGAACCTTGTGGTGTCTCTTTGATGGTGGTGGATGTGGAGGTAGTTTCGTGGAATGAAATATGGAAAAAGGTATTGGAAACGTGTTAGCAACGGATTTGGTGATGAGAATTATGTATCTCCTCTCAGCAGTGTCTTCTCTGGGTGAGTTGATGTTATATGCATGGTGGCTGTAGTCTTTAATGAAGTGGCGAGGATAATGAAGTTTATAAAATATTTGTTCGATGAGAGAGCATTCTTCCTCAAGGAACTCATTGCTTCAGATTTGGAGGACACGAAGGAAAAAGCCTATGATTACACCACGTTTAGTTTTGGTGTCGTGGTGAGAGTAGAAGTGAAGATCATGTTGATTGGTAGATTTTCGATAGACTTTAAAGCAAATTTCTTGGTCAGCTTTGCAGAGAACATCTAGGAAAGGTAGAGTGTTGTTGACGGCTTCTAGTGTAAACTGGATTGATTGCTCAACCTGGTTGAGCTTGTATTGGATAGCAGGAACGTTGAAGCGTCTGGGTGTTATAATGAGAATGTCGTCAACATAACGGAGCCAGATGACCGAAGAGGGAATATCAGTGGACAATAGCTCGGCTTCTAGATATTCCATGTATAGGTTTGCCAGTACGGCACTAAGTGGGGAAACCATGGGTAGTACAAGTCACTTATCATTATATCTAACAATTTTAACCAGAACAATGGCTTTTACAACATAGCTAAACCCCTTGCCAGGAAATGTTTTCATCGTTATCCTACATAACAACATACACAGTCGCCCGTCCCGGGCAGGTCAGTCTCAAATCCAACCTACCCAACATTCTACACCAGACTCTCCACCTTGTATAGACCCATGTACTCTTTACCCAGGTAGATCTGTTTGTGACTTGATAAAGGCCACTCTGTGGGCGAGACGTAGTCAATAAAGGACCACATTACCGCATTTGCGTTTAATGTTTTCATTTTAGGGTGTTGTTGTGTTATTTATGTATCACTAAATCATAGTTATATAGGTATTATAAAAGCGACAAGCTGATGAATAAGACATGTGAAACATCTAGGTATCTTTATTGAGAGACTTTTCGCCTTCACAGCAGGCTTTATTAATCTGACTCACCTTATAAGCACTTCCTGTTGTTACTATTGGCCTCCGCCCACATGGAATCTTGTATGCATCAGCTGCATCTCTCCAGTTCTTCCTTTGACTCCGATATTAAAGTCTCCGTCCTCATTCGTTTATTAAACTGATAAAGTCTGCTCTACAGGCGAAATATCTCTCAGTAAAGATACCCCAGGTGTTGCACACGTCTTAGTTATGACCTTGTCGGGGTTATGCATTTGATCTAATAATGCTCTCGTGACAGCATCAAATTTCCATCTTATATGAGGTATAATATATTGTTAACGGAAATATAAGCCTCACTTTCTAATATTTTCGTTCACGAGGATTGTCAACATACGAACGGATGCAAAATTTTCGAATTACTTTAATAAAAATGTGTATTAAAATTTATATATTCCATTTATGAAAATGTTGCTACCGTCGCCTTTTAGCATAATGTGAGTTCATCCACATTTTCAAATATATCTTTGAGGAAGGCACGTGGGAAAAGCCAGACTTCTTCTGCAAAGCTAACAGCAAGTGGAATCAAATTCTTCATAAATTTCTATGTCAAGCTTTTAAAAGACTCCTTTTTTATACAGCCATTCCACGAGACAAATTTCGAATTTGGAAAAGAAATGTTTTACGAACAAGTCACAGAAACATTGAGGGTCTGAACTCTTGAGAGGAAACATTCAAGGTCTGTAGACAGATAAACTAAATATTCTAGATCTTTTGAAAGGATAAAAGAGCATTCAAGGTCTGCAAACAAACATACATACATACAGATATATATATATGTATATATATATATCATATATATATATATATATATATATATATATATATATATATATATATATATATATATATATATGTGTGTGTGTGTGTGTGTGTGTGTGTGTGTGTGTGTACTCACCTAGTTGTGGTTGCAGGGGTCGATTCATAGCTCCTGGCCCCGCCTCTTCACTGGTCGCTACTGAGTCACTCTCCCTGCACCATGAGCTTTATCATACCTATTCTTAAAGCTATGTATTGATCCTGCCTCCACTACATCACTTCCCAAACTATTCCACTTCCCGACCACTCTGTGACTGAAAAAAATACTTCCTAACATCCCTTTGATTCATCTGAGTCTTCAACTTCCAACTGTGTCTCCTTGTTGCTGTGTCCCATCTCTGGAACATTCTGTCTCTGTCCACTTTGTCAATTCCTCTCAGTATTTTATATGTCGTTATCATGTATCCCCTATCTCTCCTGTCCTCCAGCGTCGTCAGGTCGATTTCCCTTAACCTCTCCTCGTAGGACATACCCCTTAGCTCCGGGACTAGTCTTGTTGCAAACCTTTGTCCTTTCTCTAGTTTCTTTACGTGCTTGGCTAGGTGTGAGTTCCAAACTGGTGCTGCATACTCCAATATGGGCCTAACGTACACTGTGTACAGGGTTCTGAACGATTCCTTATTAAGATGTCGGAATGCTGTTCTTAGGTTTGCTAGGCGCCCGTATGCTGCAGCTGTTATTTGGTTGATGTGCGTCTCAGGAGATGTGCCTGGTGTTATACTCACCCCTAGATCTGTTTCCTTGAGTGAGGTTTATAGTCTCTGTCCCACTAGACTGTACTCCGTCTGCGGTCTTCTTTGCCCTTCCCTAATCTTCATGACTTTGCACTTGGTGGGGTTGAACTCCAGTAGCCAATTGCTGGACCAGGCTTGTAGCCTGTCTAGATCCCTTTGTAGTTCTGCCTGGTCCTCTTCCGATTGAATTCTTCTCATCAACTTCACATCTGCAAACAGGGACACTTAGGAGTCTATTCCTTCCGTCATGTCGTTCACAAATACCAGAAACAGCACCGGTCCTAGGACTGACCCCTGTGGAACCCCACTCGTCACCGGCGCCCACTCTGACACCTCGCCACGTACTATGACTCGCTGCTGTCTTCCTGACAGGTAGTCCCTGATCCACTGTGTGTGTGTGTGTGTGTGTGTGTGTGTATGTGTGTGTGTGTGCCCGTGTGTGTACTCACCTATTTGTGGTTGCAGGGTCGAGTCATAGCTCTTGGCCCCGCCTCTTGACTGATTGCTACTACGTCAACTCTCTCTCCCTGATCCATGTGTGTGTGTGTGTGTGTGTGTGTGTGTGTGTGTGTGTGTGTGTGTGTGTGTGTGTGTGTGTGTGTGTGTGTGTGTGTGATTTAACAAAGAGCCATAACCCAGTTAGATCAGCCAGGTACATAATTAACTATATTAGCTCTCTTAAATAAAAATTATCAAAGTGGCTAATATATATATTAAGTTCAAATGACCGTGAACTTCATAATTGAATGTAATGAATAACATTAATTTATTGGACAAATTTAATACCACATCTTACTGAAGCGAATTGAATATGATATTTTAATGACATTACATTTTTTTTTTACAAAAGTCCTCTTTTTATGACTTAAATTTTGCTTCAGAAACACTATGTAGTTATTATTTAGTACTGCCTTTATCCCCTATCAACCAGGTTATTCAACTTAATATTATTTATGAAAAAAATATGAACAAGAGTAGTTCTGAACCTTTAAAAAATCTGGTATTACAATACACAAATTTTTCCCCAGTACGTACAGTCCTTAGAAACTTGTACAGGGAAACGTCTGAATAAATGACCTTCAACAATAAATTTTTTATGGAGTTTGAAGAAATAAATCAATAATTTTTCTAGGTATTTTATTGGTTAAACAGGACTCTGATGTCCACTTCAAAATATGTAGGAAATCAGTCAACATGCGGTGTTAAGTACACCATTATTCACCACACCACCTTGATACACTTTAATAGTGATTTTTTCATCTACAGTGGGCGAAACGTTTTCTCAATAAATGCCATTAACCTAATAATGTCTTTAATTCATATATTCTACCATTTATATATATATACTTATATATATATATATATATATATATATATATATATATATATATATATATATATGAAATTTATAAATAATAAATTTATATATAACGATATTGACTTAATGGAATTTAGGGCAAATTCTCAGCAAAGGACTTAAGATGTTCTGTGTCATTGTTTAATCACTGAAGGTTGGAAGGTCTGACATGGAAAACAGTTTGCCCTCGACGAAGCAGACACCATCACCACACCTTGTGACAAATGTTCACCACCACTGTGTTAGTCAACACCATCATCCACCACCGGTGTAGACAACAACATCACATTGCCCCTGCGAAGCAGACACCATCACCACCACCTGGTGTAGACAACACCTTCACCACCACCTGGTGTAGACAACACCATCACCACCACCTGGTGTAGACAACACCATCACCGCCACCTGGTGTAGACAACATCACCACCACTTGGTGTAGACAACATCACCGCCACCTGGTGTAGACAACACCATCACCGCCACCTGGTGTAGACATCAATCCACGAGAGCCTCGACGGTACACCAATAATAGCCATCTACCTCTTCTTCTTTAGTAGAGCGATAAATATTCGCACCAGCGTAGAATGTCAACCATGTAGGGACTAAGGTCACTAAGGTTTTGCCAGGAACTTTAACACGTGTCCAGTTGAGTAACATTTGGGGGTTTTGTACGTAGAGAGGCGTCGCCACCTGGCTGTTGTAGAACGTACACTGTAGTCCTGAAAATTAATGTGCTCTTCAGGAAAACTTATGCAACAACACCAGCTTTATTAATTTGCAACGACGATGAAACATTAACGTGAATGAGTGGTGAGAATATTACCATAATAATAATAATAATAATAATAATAATAATAATAATAATAATAATAATAATAATAATAATAATAATAATAATAATAATAATAATAATGATAATAATAATAATAATAATAATAAAAATAATAATAATAATAATAATAATAATAATATTAATAATAATAGCAGTAGTAGTAGAAGTATTAGCAGTAGCGTCAACAGTCGTAGTAGTAGTAGTAGTAGTAGTAGTAGTAGTAGTGACCATTGGTGTCTTAAATGCAAGCTGAATCCAAATGTCAAAGAGCAATTAAACCTACCTTATGATAAACATTAATTATATTACTATGCAGTCAGACACATCTTGCCACAAATTATTAAGAAAATATATTAAAATTGTATATAAAACCTGATGACAGTATTAGCGAAATGTTGCTAATGCGATATTATAAATTGTTAATTTAGAGACACTAAACTAATGATCAAAGGGATCGGGTAGCCGGACTCGAGTCCTGGAGGGCAGAAGTACAGTGACTGCACTCTGAAGGATATGACGTGAAAACATCAAATCATAACAGAATATCACTGTAGCAGAATGTTTGAACTTGTTTATTTGCGTAAGGTATTTGAGCTTGACACTGTCAAGCTCAAATAGTCACGAGACAAGGAAGTGGCAGGAGAGTAGTTACAAGAAGGAGAGAGAGAGAGAGAGAGAGAGAGAGAGAGAGAGAGAGAGAGAGAGAGAGAGAGAGAGAGAGAGAGAGAGAGAGAGAGAGAGAGAGAGAGAGAGAGAGAGAGAGAGAGAGAGAGAGAGAAGCACAAGATCTGTGTGTGTGTGAGTGGGTTGTCTTGTAAGATCTGACAGATTGAAGAATCATATGTGAAACAGTCACCGTTATCATCTCTCAAATGTAAAAAAAAAAGAATTTATATTAGTTATTAGAAGTGTTGTATATGGGAAATACAGACACTAGAGCAATGCAAACACTTATTAAGACAACATTTATCTCAAAGAATGTTTTATCAAGTGGTCAGGCTGGTTACTCTTCCTTTTTATTTTTTTACCTGAATCCTTTCCTACTCTTCTCTCTCGCTCTTCCTTTCTCTCTCTCTCTTCCTGTCTACCCACAACCATTCACTGCTTTATTTTACCCAAACTTAATCCTTCCCCTCCTTACTCCTGTCATCTCTTTCATGACGGAAATTTCATTTTACGTTTCTTACCTTGATCCACCTGGCCATCACCATACACTGTCATCACCACTATGCAGCCTCGTCCACTTCACCATCTCCACATCCTAGTCACCACAGAGCCTCATTCGCATCACCATCATCATTCATCTTCATTCACTTTACCAGAACCACATACTCTCAACCATCTCACCATCACCACACATACTACCCATCAACAGTCACCAAACTCACCATCACCCTCACAAAGTTGGACCTGACTAGCTTGTGCTACTAGGTCAGATGCTGTGCTCCTCCCTTTAGTGAATGTGACTGACTTGACTAGGTTAAGGCATTGGCTTAAGCCGGTGGGAGAATTGAACTTGCCTTGCAAGGGCCAGTAGGCCTGCCACAGTGTTCCTACTTTATGTTCTTAACACATCATGATCCTCACCAAGCATAATCATCCTCGTTGGTATCAACACACACCAAACAACATGTATATGATTGGGGCTCCGGTGCCGAGCATTAGGGAATCCAATCCTCTTTGAATGGATTAGAGAGGCAGATGAAAGCGGTTCCGGCATTGAATGTGATGCGTTGAAGAAGGAATGCCGAAGGCTGGAAACTTCGTCTGTTAAGTGCATGACAAGTTACCTATCTACACTCCCTGGCGCCTCACCCTTGTCTGTAATGACCTGAATTCATTAAAATATTAACCTTTGCATTAAAGAATTAAGTTAAAAAAAAGGATCTTTTTCTTCTTCTTCTTCTCTCTCTCTCTCTCTCTCTCTCTCTCTCTCTCTCTCTCTCTCTCTCTCTCTCTCTCTCTCTCTCTCTCTCTCTCATTCCCAAACAAATGGTGATGATTATGCTTAATACTGACTATTTTATTTTTTATGTCTCCCATAAAAGAGGTAAATAGTATATACAGTTTTGTGAGTGAGTCATAATGTGTCAACAGTTTTGTGCTCTTCATGCAAATTTCTGCATCATAGCAACCTAGAGTTACCTACACTCATACTACTACTACTACTACTACTACAGCAACTACCACTACTACCTACCATATGGACTAATAGGCTTACTCTTTCACTTCTAATGGTACCTTTATATACCCTCAGTGTCCTTGTATTGTATGTAATGGCTTGATAAAGCTCCTGGAGAGCGAAACGTTGCCACAATAAAATGTCACAGTAGTTGCACTTGTGGCCTTTTACCTAACATATTATTGTCTCGTTAACCAAATGTCTGCTGTAGTGCATCGTCTTGATAAAATGGCTAAAATGTGAAGTAGATAGACAATATAGTCATACTAGACGAGGATCCTCTTTCAGCATTATGTCTTCCAGACTTTCCAGATGGGAAGAACAAGATTTGGTTGGTTGGTAGTGTCCTCAGCTCACACACTGAGGGGTCTAGGATCGATCCCAGCACAGGTGAAACGTTTGGCCTGTTTCCTTACACCTGCAGCCCCTGTTCACCTAGCAGTAAGTAGGAACTTGGGTGTTAGGCGACCGTTGTGGATCGTATCCTGCGGGAAAACATTAATCTAGGCTGCCTGAATTGCTCTGCATATTCAGGAGCTTCCTGTTCAGTATGTCAGTTCAATGACATACTACTATATAGAAAGCCACTTGTTATGCAGAGCATTTCGGGCAAATTAGGTCAATTTTGTCCCAGGATGCGACCCACACCAGTCGACTAACTCCCAGGTACCCATTTTACTGATGGGTGAATCATATACAGCCAGTGTAAAGAAACACGCCCAATGTTTTTACCCTCGCTGGGAATCGAACCCAGACATTCGCCGTGTGAAGCGAGAGCTTTAGCCACCAGGCCACGGTGGCCGGGTGTTAGATTTGCCTAAATGTTCTGCCCCACCTTAGACTGAAACTGGTTCATTACGGTTGTGAGGTTCAAGTCATTACTGATCTAGGTTATTAGGTAAGAAATCATGTAAATTAACTGATAGATAAACTTTCAGTCCAAACATAACCAAAATTTTACTGTGCACATTTAACTTGATTGTTAGTGCACTTAGCTCACACTTTGAGGTCCGTTTCTCGATCCTCTGTACGGGCGGAAACATAAGGACGTGTTTTCTTAAGACACCTGCTGTCCCTGTTCACCTAGCAGTAAAATAGGTACTACCTGGGTGTTAGTCGACTGATGACAAAATTGACCTAATTTGCCCGAAATGCTCTGCATAATAAGGGGCTTTCTGTATAGTAGTATGTCACTGATGTCAGCTAGGCCTGTATACCTTGTACATGTACTTGTAGAAATAATAATAATAATAATAATAATAATAATAATAATAATAATAATAATAATAATAATAACTATTATAATAATAATACTAATAATAACTATTATTATTATAAAGTGGCAAATTGTTTTAATTTATACTACACAACTGTCGCATCAACACTAGTAAGTAAGCTACCAGCTGCATCAAATACCTTTAACACAGACTCTGATAAGTTTAAAACATACTATACCAATAAAGGGGTAACCTCAAACAGTTGTCAACTAGTAAGTGTATCTCATGACTTTGTGCAAAAAGAACTAAGCAGGTTAAACCCAACTAAGAGCATCGGCCCAGATAACATTCAGTCTAAGTTCCTAAAAGATGGTGCCTCTGAATTGCCAATCCCCATTGCTCACATAATAAATTTGTCCATCACCACTAATACCGTACCGGAGGGGTTCAAGTATGCCAGAGTTACTCTTATCTTCATGAAAAATAGTAGGTCTAATGTCAGCAACTATAGGCCTGTTAGTATACTCATTACTCAGTGTAATATCCAAAATTCTAGAGAGGGCGGTGTACTGTCAAGTAGTTAAGTATCTTAATGACAACAACATTCTTCATAGTTACCAATCAGGCTTTAGGAAATCTTACTCAACCGACACCTCCCTAATTAATCTGATGGATTACATGAGAACTGAAATGTCTATAGGAACCTCATAGGAATGCCCGCAATGCACAGCATATTAGGGGCTTTTGGCATGTACATCTCATTAATAACTATGTTTCTTGTCTACCATGTATCATTGTACCATGTCTTAATAAAGTATTATTATTATTATTATTATTAATGATAACCTTAGACTTGTAAAAGGCCTTCGATACTGTCAACCACAATATATTATGTAAGAAACTTCAAGCTATTGGCATAGGTTACACAGACTGGTTCAAGTCCTGTCTTAGCAATAGGAAACAAATTGTCAAAATCAACAAAACAGAATCAGAACCTCTGCCGATAGCATTTGAAGTTCCCCAAGGTAGTATTCTGGGTCCCTTATTATTTCTATGTTATGTAAACGACATGCCCATCAGTGTCAAGTGCAAACTCCTACTGTATGCGGATGACAGTGCTCTGTTAGTGTCAGGTAAAGACCCACAAGATATAGCTAATGTATTAACACTGGAACTGGAGTCCTGCAGCAAATGGTTAGTAGACAACAAACTATCGTTACATCTAGGGAAAACAGAAGCCATACTCTTTGGCACGAAACATAAACTGACAAGGGTAAATAATTTTAATGTAAGGTGTAATGGGGAATCCATCACTTCAGTTTCCTCAGTAAAATAGTATCTGGGAATCCCCTTTGACTCAAGCATGTCAGGAGAGCTGATTGGGAACAGTGTAGTAAAGAAAGCGAATGCCAGACTGAAGTTCCTCTACAGACAAGCACAGTGTCTACTTACTGAGGCTCGCAGGACCCTATGTCTAGCCCTTATACAATGTCATATGGACTATGATTGCTCTTCATGGTACTCTGCCTTGACAACAACAAAAAAAACTGAAATATAGACTGCAAATCACCCAGAACAAAATGGTAAGATTCATCCTGGACCTGGGTCCAAGAGAACATGTAGGCCAGGATGAATTACAACAATTTGATATGCTGAATGTTGAAGACAGAGTAAAACAACTGAAGTTAAATCAAGTTTATAAAATTGCTCACAAACAGTGTTCAGAATATCTTGCTGCCAATTTTGTCAAGGCTGGGAACCAAAGCAGTCATAGTACTAGGGGGAGAGATCACAACTTTGTAGTACCCACAGTCAGTGGCCAGGCTTCAAACACCTTTTATTGTACAGCAATAAATGAAAGGAACAGACTGCCTGCACATGTCAAAGCCATGTGCAGGCAATGAACCAGTTCAAGAAGAGAACCAAAAGGTACCTAATGAATGTAGTGACAGAAAGGGAGGAGAATTATTTATTTTCTATAGTTAACACACATGTAAACATAAATAACTCCTTTTACCTTATTCCTAGTGTATCTCCTTTATAGTATAATACTAATAAGATATTATCTCCTTTCTAGTATAATAATAATGTATTAAAAGAACCCCAATGGAAATAAGTCACTCTGACTTTTTTGGGTTATCCTAGGTTCTATACTGTTATATATGTTAATCTATATAACTGTATTTGTGTATACCTAAATAAACTTACTTTTATTAAAGTAATGTGACAGCAAATCCGTTTGGGAAAGTTTATGTTAAAGAGTAATCTGGCAACGTTTTCTTTGAATATTTATATCACATAAGCTTTCTCAAAGCCTAACTATGTCAAACTGAAACAAAGTTCATTCGAAGAGATTTTATTAGCATTATTAATTTGGAGAATTAGTAACCAAGGATAATCCAATAAAGTCACTCATTTGACTTATTTATTTGTTCATTTGATCATTTTGGTTAGTTAATTGTACTTAATGCCCAGTGTCCTGGTGGCTAGAAAGTTCTCGCTTCATACGGCGAAGGTCCACGGGTTCGATTCCCGGCAAGGGTAGAAGCATTGGGCGTGTTTTCTTACACCCGTTGTGTATGTTCACCCATCAGTAAAATGGGTACCTGGGAGGGTCGCATCCTGGGATAAAACTGATTTAATTTGCCCGAAATGCTCTGCATAACAAGGGACTTTCTATATACTACTAGTAGTTTGTCATTAATGTCAGCTAGGCCTGTATACCTTGTACATGTACTTGTAGAAATAAAGTATATTATTATTATTATTATATTATAATCGACTTTCAAAGAGTCATTGAGTCTGCCAAGAATACTTTAATTCCTAAACTAGGGATTCCGACCAGCAGGGCCCTGGTCCACCGGGAGCCCTGGTCAAGGACTGGGCCGTGGGGGGCGTTGACCCCCGCAACACCCTCCAGGTAGACAACTTTGTTCCACAGCTGGACACAAGTGTTGAA
Organism: Cherax destructor; assembly: GCA_009830355.1. Lineage (NCBI taxonomy): Eukaryota > Metazoa > Arthropoda > Malacostraca > Decapoda > Parastacidae > Cherax > Cherax destructor. Next base: position 13,411 of record WNWK01005900.1, read on the forward strand.
TATACTCTCATGTGGTATATATATATTATTCCTGTAATATTTAAGAATTAAGTTAATTTTGGTCAGTAATTTTGTACAGTAATCATTAAACATTTTCTGTACACTTTAATGACGTTTACTGAGTAATAAATCAGACAAGCTATGCATTCACTAGACACGAGAATGACCCTAAATGTCTCGAAAAACTATACATTATGGACCCCACTGAATATGTCATCATCAATGCTAAAACAATTGAAGATTGAGACACTTATGCAACATATGGGAATCTTTATTTAGGAAACGTTTCGCCACACAGTGGCTTCATCAGTCCAATACAAAGCAGAAAGGTGTAAGGAGAGGAGGAGTTTGAGGTAATCAGTCCCTCGGCCTGGAGTCGATGTGTTCAGTCCATCAATCTTGTAGAAAGTACAGCACATGGCCGTAGAAGTGGCTTATATACTGTAGTCAGGTGAGGCGAAGCAGTAGGAGGCGGGGTCATAGTGGTACCATCCACTAGTGTAAGTAGGTCTTCGTCCAAAGGTTGGACAAGTATCGAAGAATTCCTTGTATTAAGATCCCATGATGTTGTAATGTCTGACAGAAATGTAGATAAATGGTTCAGAGAACCGACAAGTTGATAAATTAGACACATATGCAACACTTGGGTATCTTTATCAGTCTATACAAAGGAGAATGGTGAAGAACAGGAGGAGTTTGATGGACTGAACACATCGATACAAGACTGAGGGACTGATTACCTCAAACTCCTCTCCTTACCCCTCTCTGCTTTGTGGCGAAACGTTTCCTTAATAAAGATTCCCATATGTTGCATAAGTGTCTCATTCTTCAACTTGTCGGTTTTCAAAACCATTTATCAAACTAAGACAACTAATGAAAAGCTTATAAGACAGATATCTCTGTTACAAAAAGCTGATGCTCTTGAATACGGAATATTGTGATCAAGTTAACACATTATGAAGAATAACACCCTTTAATTATGACATTAAAGGCTAAAATGTCACATGGTAGTCTCTAAGAGTCTAAGTTCTCGCCAAGAGATAGGTTATATATACAGTGGTACCCCGAGTTTCGGCCGCTTTTTGCGGCTAAATTTTGTTTCGAGTTTGGAATAGTGCCCTGAGTTTCTTTAAAAAGAACTTAATTTTAAAGGAGCACTTGCTAATTGACCAATTTTACCTATTCGGCACGATATATATATTATATATATATATATATATATATATATATATATATATATATATATGTGAATATATATATATATATATATATATATATATATATATATTATATATATATATATATATATATATATATATTTTATATATATTTTTATATATATATATATATATGTATATATATATATATATATATATATATATATATATATATATATATATATATCAATAACAACACTGCAACTAGCCGAGGACTCGAACCCATGTCGTTTTGGCCCACCTCATGGTGAGCAAAAATCCCATGACGCTCTAACCCACAAGACCCCTCAATCCTACAAGAATCACGCACTCAGAAGAGCTAGTGTTTTACCGTGATCTGAGGACATACGATAGTGTGGGTACCTCAGAGCTAATTTCATTCTATTCCCCGTTTGATGTATATATACTGCTTGTGGAGGCTAGTACACCAAATGGGGAGTAGAATGAAATTAGCTCTTAGGCACCCACACTATCGTATGTCCTCGGATCAGGTAAAACACCTAGCTCTGCTGTGTATGTGATTCTTATAGGGTTGGGTGGTTCTGTGGGTTAGAGCGTCATGTGATTTTCACTCACCATGAGGCGGCAAAACGACATGGGTTCGAGTCCTCTACTATCGCAGTGTTGTTATTGATTAAATACCACTCGTTCGTGGTTACAATAATATATATATATATATATATATATATATATATATATATATATATATATATATATATATATATATATATATATATATATATATATATATATAATATATGATGGGTCACCTTAGTGCAAATTATTGGGAACCTTAGCCCGGAGAAGTGGATAAAAGGCTTCAAGGAAGAATATTTGGATTTCTTCCTGATGCCATTTGAATATTCCACTTCTCCTACCACCAAATCCTATATACACACATACATACATATAAATGCTATATTAATAGACAGAATATATATAAATATATATATATATATATATATATATATATATATATATATATATATATATATATATATATATATATATATATGTATATATATACTCTCTTATACGTTTAAATATATATTTTTTCATGTATGTTAATGTAAAAATTAATAATTTTGTACCAAGAGAACCTTAGAAAACTTACCTAACTTTATTATAATAAGAACAATTTAATTTAACCTAATGCAACTAAATATATTTTTGATAAGTTTACTATAATTTACTAATAAACAAACAGGCCTACTGCAGTGTTTCTCCTTTCTTATGTTCTTATGAATGAGAAATTCCCTACAGCTGAAGTCATCAATAACCAATGATTTGGATGCTGCAAATAGCGAAGTATTCATTAGCCCCAGACATGATCTCTAGGTACCGACCAGTCATAACAGAAGTGGCCGTCATTTTTAAAAGCGCCCCAGCGGGTGCATTGCCTGGGTACTGAAAGAACTGCGGGTTGTCTGTGTAGGCAGAGGAATTACCCAGACGCACCACAACATTGGAAAAGGTGGGATAAAGATGTTGCTGACACGAGTCTGTATTACGATAGTTGTGACGTGCCGTGCGAACCCAGGTCTGCTCTCCAGTAGTTGTTAGCTTGTTTTCTGTATGGAAACATTGTTCTGTGTCTGAGCAGAAGTAACCATTGATGGCTTTGTTAGCTGTACGATTAAGATTTGGAGCGAGTGTAGACTGTCGATGAGGATATGCTGATGATGTCCGGGACCAGGTCATAATGAGTGTTCCAGGTGGAGTAACACATGTCAAACTGAAGTCCTGTTGGAGCTCCGACATAGAGAGGCGTTACTTGGCCGTTGTAGAGAGTGCATTCCGATCCTGAAATATATTTTATTTCTCAGCCTCATAAACGTCAATTCATACAAAGCAAATTAAAATAATGATAATAAAATGTCATAATAATAATAATAATAATAACAATAATAATTTTTTTTATTAACACATCGGCCGTTTCCCACCAAGGCAGTGGTGGCCGAAAAAGAAAATATTTCACCATCATTCACTCCAGCAGTCTTGCCAGAGGGTGCTTACACTACAGTTATAAAACTGCAATTAACACCCCTCCTTCAGAGTGCCGGCACTGTACTTCCCATCTCCAGGACTCAAGTCCGGCCTGCCAGTTTCCCTAAATCCCTTCATAAATGTTACCTTGCTCACACTAATAATAATAATAATAATAATAATAATAATAATAATAATAATAATAATAATAATGAAACTCCAATTATTAGTATTAATAATAGTGATAAATTAGACACATGTTCAACACTTGGGTATCTTTATTGAGGAAACGTTTCGCCACACAGTGGCTTCATCAGTCCAATACAAAGAAGAGAGGGGTAAGGAGAGAAGGAGTTTGAGTTAATCAGTCCCTCAGCCTGGAATCGATGTGTTCAGTCCATCAAACTCCTCCTGTTCTTCACCATTCTCCTTCGTACAGGACTGATGAAGCCACTGTGTGGCGAAACTTGTCGGTTCTCTGAACCATTTATCTACATTAATGATAGTATTAATATTAAAGTAATTTAGTGCTTCTGAAGGTAATTTCAGTGATTACCTTTAACTGTTAAGGTTTCAAACTGTGACTGTGAAAAATTTATTTTCTAATTGTGATTTTTTTCCCTAATTCAAATTATTTGAAATTTGCTTTAGTTAACAACTCTTGTTTTCCTGTCAACACAGGCTTTATATATTTCTTTCTTTAACCTGCATTTCACTGTAATTATTAGTAATTTATTCAAGGTCTGCCTGAATAGGTAATACCATGCTGATTGTATCCTTATAATAGTCTAAGCGCTTTTCTAAATGCTTCTTGAAATAAGGCAAGCGAAAATTTGTCTCTGCAATAATTTCTCAAAAATCATTTGAACCTATCGAAAAAATATATTTCATTGTCTCACGAAATAGTAATGACACGATTGCAAACAAACCATACCACGGGTGGGGTTCGAACCCGCGTCAGAGAGTCTCAAAACTCCAGACGTCGCTAAGCCACTGGGCCAGCAGTTCAATAAGATTCATCCAACTAGGTATATTTCTACACCATAGGAAGGTTAGCATAGGCACCACTGTGTCCACAAATGCAAGTTTTTACAGACGAATCTCCAGCTAGCATGGCCGTGACGAACTCTAGCTCAAGTCCCTTCAAAGCCTCAGTTTGAGACTTTCTGACCGCGGGTTCGAACCCACCCGTAGTATGTTTGTTTCAATCGTTTTTCATTTCGAGTATTTCCTTTGAGGACTTAGCTAAGTTCTCACTGGCCATTAGCTGAGATTTATTAAAATTCATTTCGCTGAACAGTGTGTCAGTAATTTGGTGTAAACAACCTATTAGGAGATGTTAGAGCTTAGGCACAGTGTGTACGCACGATCTGAGTTTTGACTTGACGAAGGTTCGAACCATCGTTGTATGGCCTATATTTTGGATTTGTTATATTAATTATTGTAAACTTATCTAAAATATATTTAGTTGGATTAGCTAAATTAAGAGACGAGGAGTGAGGATGAGTGAGTGAGTTGTCAAGGTCCGCACGTCAGATCTGTTTCTGGAATATGTGAATTCATTTCGTTTCTCATCTTTGTTAGAGAAAAGTATAAGCATATTAATAATAATAATAATAATAATAATAATAATATAATAATAATAATAATAATAATAATAATAATAATAATAATAATAATAATAATTTTATTTCAGCATGATTCATGTTTGTACACAGGAATATAATAATTGGGTGTACATGCCAAAAGCCCCTTTATAAGCAGCAGAGTAGTTCAGGCAGACTTAAGACTAACTTAAGATTAATTAGGCAATAATAGTGCAGTAAATTTGTACATATAGTCATTAGGTGAGTTACAATAAATACAAGAGAACTGAATATTCTATTAGTTCACGCTATATGGCCTTAATAAGTTTGGTAGAGAAGAATTACAGTTTTGATTATTAACGTGAGGTGGACACAGTGGAATGATTAACATTTGTGACGATTACAGATATTGAGAGTAAGTATATATTGATTATAATGATTATAGTGCAATGGTACAAAAAATAAAGCACATCGGAGAGACTATTCACTAATGTAGCAATATGGTTCCATAATGCAAGAGTAGTGGTGGTATCACTCACCAGTGAGGCAGTAGAGTGAGAGTAGTGGTGGTATCACTCACCAGTGACAGAGTAGAGTAAGAGTAGTGGTGGTATCACTCACCAGCGAGAGAGTAGAGTAAGAGTAGCGGAGGTATCACTCACCACTGAGGCAGTAGTGAGAGTAGTGGTGGTATCACTCACCACTGAGGCAGTAGAGTGAGAGTAGTGGTGGTATCACTCACCACTGAGGCAGTAGAGTGAGAGTAGTGGTGGTATCACTCACCAGTGAGGCAGTAGAGTGAGAGTAGTGGTGGTATCACTCACCAGTGAGGCAGTAGAGTGAGAGTAGTGGTGGTATCACTCACCAGTGAGGCAGTAGAGTGAGAGTAGTGGTGGTATCACTCACCACTGAGGCAGTAGAGTGAGAGTAGTGGTGGTATCACTCACCACTGAGGCAGTAGAGTAGAGTAGTGGTGGTATCACTCACCAGTGAGGCAGTAGAGTGAAGTAGTTTTTCCCCCCAGTGATAGATGAGTGTGAAGTGGTATCACTCACCAGTGAGGTCAGTAGTTGAGAGTAAGTTATTGGTATCACTCACCACTGAGGCAGTAAGTGGGGAGTAGTGGTGGTATCACTCACCACTGAGGCAGAAGAGTGAGAGTAGTGGTGGTATCACTCACCAGTGAGGCAGTAGAGTGAGAGTAGTGGTGGTATCACTCACCACTGAGGCAGAAGAGTAGAGTAGTGGTAGTATCACTCACCAGTGAGACAGTAGAGTGAGAAAGTGGTGGTATCACTCACCAGTGAGGCAGTAGAGTAAAAGTAGTGGTGGTATCACTCACCACTGAGGCAGTAGAGTAAGAGTAGGGGTAGCATCACTCACCACTGAAGCAGTAGAGTGAGAGTAGTGGTGGTATCACTCACCACTGAGGCAGTAGAGTGAGAGTAGTGGTGGTATCACTCACCACTGAGGCAGTAGAGTAAGAGTAGTGGTGGTATCACTCACCACTGAGGCAGTAGAGTGAGAGTAGTGGTGGTATCACTCACCACTGAGGCAGTAGAGTGAGAGTAGTGGTGGTATCACTCACCACTGAAGCAGTAGAGTAAGAGTAGGGGTAGCATCACTCACCACTGAGGCAGTAGAGTAGGCACCCGGGGTAATTAAGACACACAGCAGCACAGAGGTGGATTGTGGTCACTTGAAGTGTCACGTCTTCAAGCTTACAATAACTCTTCATTTCAGTGGGAAACACCGTGGCAACCTGACATCGTGACAGAACAAAGACTACGTCAGCTCTTTGACTTGTTACGTTACGTACGAATGAAAACTGAACATTTTGTCAAGCAAGGAAGTTCACGAAATATTGGAGTTAGCACCTGTGAGAGAGATTACCTTGTATGATTTAAGCGATGGCAGGACCTCTTGTGAAGCCGTGAACACCAACAGCACCGCCGCCACTACGCTCACTCTCACCCATTCCAACATTATCTTCACCAGAGGAAAGAAAAAAACAAAGAGCTTATATCAATGTCAACAACAGAGAAAATCAACACTCTACAATATAGTGTCAAATAATTACGTCTTCACACTACAATACACTGTCAAATAATTACATCACTCATTCCAGTGTCAATGTCACAATATGACGGTCTACGACAAAGTTAAATACTGACGTTTTAAGAAAATAACAGAGGTAGCAAAGAACAGCATGAAGAACAGATGTAGAATTTCTATAGTGTCACATCGAGAACATTAGAAACACGCGATGTTATTTGTGTATTCACGGGGAAGCGCTAAACCCATAATGGGCATCAAGCTCCTTAGGAATGGGGAGGCAATCAGGTTTAATCTATGAAATGAGAAAGCAGCTCCAGTTTCTTGGATCGAAAACCTTTGCAAAGGTCAAGGTAGAGACAATATGTAGGAAGCCATAGGGAAGGGGGTGAGGAGGCGTAGAAAATGATCTCAAAGTGGGTTCAACTTGCGCCTGAGAGGCGAGTATTATATATATGTTGTCAGCTGAAGTCAGTGATTTACCTGGATGGTCAGCTGAAGTCAGTGATTTACCTGGATGGTCAGCTGAAGTCAGTGATTTACCTGGATGGTCAGCTGAAGTCAGTGATTTACCTGGATGGTCAGCTGAAGTCAGTGATTTAGTTAGGATTATCAGCTAGGGGATGTCAGTGATTTTCTTGGATCGTCAGCTGAAGTCAGTGATATAGCTAGGATTATCAACTATGGGGTCAGTGATTTACCTTTGTCGTCAGCTGGGGGGTCAGTGATTTAGCTGGGATTGCCAGCAACGGCCAGCTGAGATATAATTGTAAATATTAATTATAACTTAATATTTAAGTATACACAGTATGTACGTCGGTGTGAGAATTAACTTCCTCTCCTTTACAAAAGGGCATAACAAAATACAATTTTTTTATTTTTAAAAAGAATTTGTAATTCCTTCTCGATATTATTCCCTCCTCTCGTCCACAACCAGGTCTCTACATTTTTTTTACAGAACATGGGAGCATTTGAGTGGTTCGCACGCTCTTATGATCATTATAGTTTTTACGTCCATTCAAGCTTTTTAGTACGCACTGAAATATGCGTATTCAATCATTCGAGTATGGCTTTCATGTTCGTTCAAGCATTCTTTTATGGGTCAGACGCTCGTCCAAGCATTCTTGTGGGGTCCTCCTGCTTGTACGAGCATTCTCGTGGGGTCCTCCTGCTTGTACGAGCATTCTCGTGGGGTCCTCCTGCTTGTACGAGCATTCTCGTGGGGTCCTCCTGCTTGTACGAGCATTCTCGTGGGGTCCTCCTGCTTGTACGAGCATTCTCGTGGGGTCCTCCTGCTTGTACGAGCATTCTCGTGTGGTTCCCCTGCTTGTACGAGCATTCTCGTGTGGTTCCCCTGCTTGTACGAGCATTCTCGCATGATTCCTCTGCTTGTTAGAGTATTCTCGCATGATTCCCCTGCTTGTTAGAGTATTCTCGCATGATTCCCCTGCTTGTTAGAGTATTCTCGCATGATTCCCCTGCTTGTTAGAGTATTCTCGCATGATTCCCCTGCTTGTTAGAGTATTCTCGTATGGTTCCCCTCCTTGTTAGAGTATTCTCGCATGATTCCCCTGCTTGTTAGAGTATTCTCGCATGATTCCCTGCTTGTTAGAGTATTCTGCATGATTCCCCTGCTTGTTAGAGTATTCTCGCATGATTCCCCTGCTTGTTAGAGTATTCTCGCATGATTCCCCTGCTTGTTAGAGTATTCTCGTATGGTTCCCCTCCTTGTTAGAGTATTCTCGCATGATTCCCCTGCTTGTTAGAGTATTCTCGCATGATTCCCCTGCTTGTTAGAGTATTCTCGCATGATTCCCCTGCTTGTTAGAGTATTCTCGCATGATTCCCCTGCTTGTTAGAGTATTCTCGATGATTCCCCTGCTTGTTAGAGTATTCTCGCATGATTCCCATGCTTGTTAGAGTATTCTCCATGATTCCCTGCTTGTTAGAGTATTCTCATGATTCCCTGCTAGTTAGAGTATTCTCGCATGATTCCCATGCTTGTTAGAGTATTCTCGCATGATTCCCATGCTTGTTAGAGTATTCTCGTATGGTTCCCATGCTTGTTAGAGTATTCTCGCATGATTCCCATGCTTGTTAGAGTATTCTCGTATTTTTCTTACTCACTTCCGCATATTCCATTGTGCCTCCCAAGCTTCTCTGATCAGTTCATTATTATTCCCATGAGACTCCAAGCATTTCCAGCAGGCGCTACATTTCCCTGCGGTTAAACACACACTCTTGAAACTTCGTAACTAAACCACAAAGCTGTGCAAACCCTCTTCCCCTCTTGTCTTGATAAAACAAAACAGTCAACATTAGGCATAATCATCACCATTTGTTTTCGAATGGGAGACCAGAGAGAGAGAGAGAGAGAGAGAGAGAGAGAGAGAGAGAGAGAGAGAGAGAGAGAGAGAGAGAGAGAGAGAGAGAGAGAGAGATGAATAGATGAATACACTAGTTCAAATTATTCTAATTCAATTAATTCAGGTCATCACCGGGTTTTACTCCATGCTAAACTTCTCTGAAGGACAGACTTTACACTTGGGTTGCGTCTCTCTCTCTCTCAGTTAGTGAAAGGTGAATCGAGCGGAGGGGTAAGCCAGAGGAAGGCCTCGGTCAGATGACCAAAAGCTCCAGCGACCCGCGTCGGGAAATACTTGTCCTGTTTCCTGACAAACCTTACCTAACCTAACCATGAGAAGAGAGTGGGTGTCATGCAGCTTGGCACAAACACTGTGCCAGTCTTATTAAACAGATAAACTTATTGGTTTCTGGGTGATAACTAGGGAATGCCTCTTCTGATTGGGTTTTAACCTTAAAAGTTGGCATATCGTGGGATAGTCGAAATGGATATGGGCCATGTAGTCGAAAGTTTGACAATGTTATTGAAGAAGTTGGGATTGAATGACTTAGTGAGGCCTTCGGACTAATTCGATAACGTTTGAATACTTTCTGTGATCAACTTCAAGTCTTCAGTGCCGACAATAAACTACATTTGAAAACAGTGCCGCACTCTCCGCTATTCCTTTTGCGTGCACTGAGGCGCAAGAACCAGTCTTTGGGAGATATGGGGATACCTTTCTGGGACTGCAACAAGACTGATTTATAGACGGGTTGACGCCAAGTCCGGGAAACAAAGAGTGTTGACTCTGTCTTGGCTTAGAGCAAATGAGTCTGAAATCAATAATCAGTTAATGTGGATTAATGCCGTTCTTTGCAAAACACTCAGGTAGTGTGCAGTGTACTGCACACCTCTCAGCCAGCCAGCCAACCAGTAAGCCAGCCAGCCAGCCAGCCAGCCAGCCAGCCAGTCAGCCAACCAGCCAGCGTTGATGATACCAACTCCTGTGCTGCCAGACACGTGAACCAAAATTTAGGGCATATTTTACTGTGGATAGGTTTCTGTGTATAAATCTGGGATGGAAGGCAGGAGGGGTGGGGGTCATCCCAGGAGAGGTTAGAGGGACGAGGAAGAAAGAGGCTTTAAGTTTTAGGGGCTTGAGTATTTAGCAGGCTTGTGTGAACATGGTGGATAGGAGTGAAAGGAGACAAGTTCTTTTTAATGAGAGAGAGAATGTTTTTCATTGAACTAAATTTGAATATAGGTTATCGTAAAGAAGTGAACAATAAGTGGCAATTCACGAGGCTAAGTGGTAGAAATTTGTTAATAAACGTTCCCAATTTCGTTCACATCAACACATTTTAAAACCTTGTAATTCTCACAATGGATCGACTAATGTGCGTTCAGAGTTAAGTATAGAGGCAGTGTTGATTGCCAGTACTTTGTTAAGTATAGAGGCAGTGTTGATTGCCAGTACTTTGTTAAGTATAGAGGCAGTGTTGATTGCCTGTACTTTGTTAAGTATAGAGGCAGTGTTGATTGCCAGTACTTTGTTAAGTGTAGAGGCAGCGTTGATTGCCAGTACTTTGTTAAGTATAGAGGCAGTGTTGATTGCCAGTACTTTGTTAAGTATAGAGGCAGTGTTGATTGCCAGTACTTTGTTAAGTATAGAGGCAGTGTTGATTGCCAGTACTTTGTTAAGTATAGATTCAGTGTTGATTGCCTGTACTTTGTTAAGTATAGAGGCAGTGTTGATTGCCAGTACTTTGTTAAGTGTAGAGGCAGTGTTGATTGCCAGTACTTTGTTAAGTATAGAGGCAGTGTTGATTGCCAGTACTTTGTTAAGTATAGAGGCAGTGTTGATTGCCAGTACTTTGTTAAGTATAGAGGCAGTGTTGATTGCCAGTACTTTGTTAAGTGTAGAGGCAGTGTTGATTGCCAGTTCTTTGTTAAGTATAGAGGCAGTGTTAATTGCCAGTACTTTGTTAAGTATAGAGGCAGTGTTGATTGCCAGTGCTTTGTTAAGTATAGAGGCAGTGTTGATTGCCAGTACTTTGTTAAGTATAGAGGCAGTGTTAATTGCCAGTACTTTGTTAAGTATAGAGGCAGTGTTAATTGCCAGTACTTTGTTAAGTATAGAGGCAGTGTTGATTGCCAGTGCTTTGTTAAGTATAGAGGCAGTGTTGATTGACATTACTTTGTTAAGTATAGAGGCAGTGTTGATTGCCTGTACTTTATTAATGGCTTCTTTTACGGGTTGCTTTTTTTTGGCTAAATGAGCGGTAAACTCGCTTCGGGTCATTCAGGAGTGGTGGAAGCTCGATCCTCCGTATGATAATGGTGAACTTCGCCTGGCTGTTTCACAAACAAGTGAAGCGGGGAACAATTATATATCCCTTATATATCCCCAAAATAAATCAACGTCAGCAGACGTTGAGAGAAAATTTTGTCAATGAAATAAGGCAATATTAGATAGTAATAACTTCACGTCAGTAGACGATGGAGAGAGATATTCTCCCTTAGACAATGCAACATTCAACTTAGTAAAAGGTTATGCAATAATCCACAGCTTCGCAACAGTCAATTAAGAATACGAAGAAATAGATGCAATATAAACTAGTAAGTTAACTGTACATACATGTACATACAACTCGTACAAGAAATCAACACAGGCCAATAAATACGTGAACAGTGGCATACACTAGTAGGTCACCGAATTAGGTAGCCAGTATGATGTGAGCCAGCTGTTGGCTTGAGAGAGTTTGACTGGATAACACGTTACATTAAACTAGGTAACTGAGTCGCCAGTAAACCTTCCTCAGAGATTAGAGTCAAACAAAGTCGCCAGCAAACCTTCCTCTGAGATTAGAGTCAAACAAGACAAGCAGTCAATGGCCGTCCAGGCGAGCTAGGCTCGTATACTACTTTTAGGATCCGCGGGCGAATTACCTTGTAATACGAGGGTAAAACACAGAGCAAATGCCGACTGCAAGAACCTTGAGTTGCAATTAGAAAGCCATTCTTTGCATGCAACTGGCTATTGGTGTGCAGTGTTTGCAACAAGCAGTCTATAATGCATTTATTTTTCTCTTTAATTTTTCTTGTAAATGCTTCGCCACCCGTGATGATGGGACAGTAGATAATAATAGTAATGGTGGTATGGTGATCCGATGATGATATTGATAACTGATGATGATAATGATCATAATGTGATTGAAAATGATGATGGCGATGACAGTAATGACTGGTTATGCTAATGATGATGATAATAACAGCTATGATTGTGATATAGAAAACCCAGACGATGAGGATAATTGTGAGAAGATAATAATTAAAAATTATAATGATAGTGGTAATAGCGAATGTTCAAGCTAACGAAAAACTAAGATAACATTAAATAATGACGATAACTGATACGGAATGATGATAATGTTATTGATACAGACGAGTGTTGCTTTGTCGCCAGTGATATTATTAGTCGTCTAAAAGAAAATATCATGTTACTGTGTTTTTTTCATCCTTGAGGCAAACCTATCTATGTTTATGTGTAAAATATATAATATCTTAAGATACAAATTTAAGCATTAAATTGGCACTTCCCTTCAAAAAAAAAAAAAAAAAAAAAAAAAACCGCGTATTATGTTAAATCTAACATATCTTCGTTGGTCGTTCTTAAAATTAAATCAAATTCGCTGTTTTCTCTTTTAACTGGTTATACTGACCTAGACACATGTTTATACTGACCTAGACACATGTTTATACTGACCTAGACACATGTTTATACTGACCTAGACACATGTTTATACTGACCTAGAGACGTTTCGCTCCTCTTTAAGATGTTGAAGTGGGTTACGCATCTTGTGCAAATCGGAGAAAACTCTTGCGATTTCTCTTAGAAGACAATGAGTATTTTTCATCTACAGTCCATTTTTATTTTTAAAGGAATTTATGATTATTTTTATTTTTGCTACTATTTTTTTTTATCTATGATGCTCTAATTAATAAAGTTTGTGCTATTCTATGGGATGTCATAAACAGTGTATCATCCCCGACTGTTTGTCGGGGACCCGACTGTTTGTCGGGGACCCGAACGGTACCCAGTTTGACAGCTGCAACTCTTCCTGGCAGAACCCAAGTGCCCTGGCTCTCTATATCGTCAGTGAGGGTCTGGGTTCGATTCCCGGTAAGAGTAGAAACATTGGGCGTGTTTCCTTACACCGGTTGTCTATGTTCACCCATCAGTATAAAATGGGTACGTGGGTTAGTTACCATTTTGTTCTAGGCACATGTCGATTAGACACTAGGCCTGTTGTATATGCGTGCATGTGTGAGTGTGTGTTCACCTAATTATGGTTGCAAGCATAGTCACAGCTCGTGGCCCTGCCTCTTCTTGTGTGTGTGTGTGTGTGTGTGTGTGTGTGTGTGTGTGTGTGTTGTGTGTGTGTGTGTTTTGTGTGTGTGTTTTGTGTGTGTGTTTGTTTTTGTGTGTGTGTGTTTGTGTGTGTGTGTGTGTGTGTGTTTTATGTGTGTGTTTTGTGTGTGTGTGTTTTGTGTGTGTGTGTTGTGTGTGTGTGTGTGTGTGTGTGTGTGTGTTTTATGTGTGTGTTTTGTGTGTGTGTGTGTATTTTGTGTGTGTGTGTTTTGTGTGTGTGTATTTTGTGTGTGTGTGTGTGTTTTGTGGGAGTGTGTTAGTCGACTGGTGTGGGTCGCATCCTGGGACAAAATTGACCTAATTTGCCCGAAATGCTCTGCATAACAAGCGGCTTTCTATATAGTAATGTCACTGATGTCAGCTAGGAATGTACACATTGTACATGTACAAGTAGAAAATAAAAATATTATATTATTATTATTATTATTATTATTATTATTATTATTATTATTATTACAACACTCCAGTCTGGTACGAGCTGCACACTTAATCACCCTATACGGGGCCATTTCTGCTCCGATACCAATTGGTGTTTTCAAAGAAATGTTCAGCTGAACAACTTTTGGAGAGGAGACTTTCGGGTCACCAAGAAACATAGTGGCAATTCGAATAAAGACCCGGATAAGTACACATTTTTATTCCAACTTCGTGACTGTTGTGGTGCGTGTGGGTAATTCCCCCAAATACACAGACGACTAAGAATTGGGTCGCTACTGAAGAACAGCAGCGCCTCTCCTGCCATGACCGCTCAGTACCTGGAGATCCCGTCTGAGGACTAATCATTTCCTCGCTATTCGCAGCCTCCAGATCACTGGTTATAAATGAAGAGGAGACATAGGCAAGTGTAAAAAAGCAGCTTCTCGTTACTATGATTAGCGGACAGGGGATCGAGCCTCCAATAATGGCGGTAAATTTAGCCATACGGGCTAACGCTTCACATATGAGTGTTTAGGCGTCAGTTCACTACAAACAAAGATTTATGGAATGTCATATAGTTTCTTTAGATGGACAGATGAGAGCAGAGTAGCTATGCTATATTGTGTCTTGACTTGTTAATGTTTTGTGTAGATTACCGCTGTCTTATGAGTAAATTACTTGAAATTAAATTGTTTTCCAGACTAATTGAGGCTTTCAACTGACACAATAAGTTTTGATTCCCCACTTAACCTTTTTAAATATTTAATGGGTTTAAACACAACCGAAGTGGCAAGCAGCATTAAAAATGGTTGGGTAGATATTTTTGTTAGTGGGTTTGGGCTTGAGATGGATCTGTCTAGTATGGGCCAATACCCCTGCTGCAGTGTTCCTTCTTTCTTACGTTCTTAACTTCTGAGTGGTATCACCCCTGACCCCACCCGGAGCACAGCCCCAGGATAACTCGTCCAGAATCAACAGAAGAAGGTTTATAGGCCAGGAACTTTAGACCTTTGAACGAAAAAAAAAAACATAAAAACTGAGAATTGATGTAAATGTAGAGATAAACACCAAGAACAATACAGAATGCAAAAAAATATCATAACATGGCACACTTGCGTTAGCCGCCATGACTCGATAAGTCGTAAGAAACTAAACAACTCACCGCACGATGACTCGAACTCTTGGCAAGACAGTCGTAAAGCTAGTTTTAAAACCAAAGCTAAAACTAGTTTTAAAAGGAGAGTTAAAATTTGTTTTAAAAGGAAAAGTGATGCTAGTTTCAGGACTGGTTTTTCATACATTTGAGCCTTGCGTGAGGTTAGTTATCTACAGTTTTATAATTACTATCTATCAAGTCATTCATAACAGCGGTCACAGTGGTGGCCCATGCTAACCTTCCTATAGTGTAAAGAAATATACAGAGTTGAATGAATCTCATTAGGCCGGAATCGTTTAGTGGACAACACACTCGCCACCACGTTAAGGGAGACCCAGTGCCGGAGGTCTTGCGAAGGCAGCTTGACTTTGGATCACGGTGACTCTTTCCCCTTGTCAGCCATGTGTTCACATTCATTAATAAAACAGTCATATTTCACTTGCAAAATGTTATGACCCTTTATACTGTGTAACATATTGACGAAGAGATAATGGCTTTTATAAAGGAATGCACATAAATTTCTGCTCAACAGTCGTTGCAGTGCAATTGACCTCACGCCGTCTTGGTATCGATAAGGATTCACTGCGGGTTTGGTACACACTCAGAGTGACTATATATTTTTTTTTTCAGAAAAATCGAATGAGAAAAGTGAGATGAATGGGATTCAAATGATTATCCAAATAGTGCTATGTAAAATGACTTGTAAATATTGCACTAATTTTGATTTGTTTTAAGTGCTGATGTGTTGTCAAATATTTTTGTTTTAAAACAGGAGATAAAAGTCATGAAAGTCTTTTCCAGTTTTTTTTTTTTTAGTCTTTATAGATTACCTGTATACGCCAGATTAAAGATAAAACAGAAAATAAATCATTGTTCTAACATATCATCTGTTAAATAAATAAAAGATGCGTGATGAATTACAGCGTAATATTCTCCACGTGTCATATTCATGACTGTGTTTGGGAGAAGCAGGTAAAAAGCAAATTGAAGTGATGGTCGAGACGATACAACACAACCCTGCTGGATCCTAATGTGGTTTAGTGATCCACAGTCTCTGGGTGCGAGTGTTGCTCCAGCTGGCATCATGCAACATGGGAATCCACTGGACTCACGAAATCGTAATGCCACGATTGCAAACAAACCATACTACGGGTGGGGTTAGAACCCGCGATCAGAGAGTCTCAAAATTCCAGACCGTCGCGTTAGCCACTGGTATGGTTTTTTTTTTTAATCCATTGGATTTAGTGCGAATAAGTTACCCTTGTACTACTGACGGTAAAGATGCTGTGATATATAGATGCAATACAGGTGAGTAGATCTGCAGAATTTGGGAAGATTGGTTTATTGACTGGAACACCGAACAAGGCGCTCACTCTTTAACTTATTTTTGTCTACAGGTATTTTTTTCTGAGTGTGCCATTAGAGCTCGATCACCAGGAATTAAAGAGCTTGTTTTGAGAAATTGGTACTGTACATTCTATAACTAATCAGAGCTGGGATCCAATCCTCTCTAATGCTTTGAATTATGGAATTATATAACTCAAGATGAGCCAATGGTGCCAAATACCTTCGACTCTGCTATGCTAAGGATACAAGGACGCTTTTAGTGCTTTACTACAGTATTAAATAACCTTTATATCATCAAGGAGAAAGAGAGTATTTATACTACTAAGCAATAAGAAAAGTATAGATATATTTATCAAGATTAATAGAGTCCAGCGAGACTCGAGACTGCAGAATGGGGAATTGAAGTACATTAGGGGACTACCATTATTGACAGTATTGACTAGAGTCCATAGCATTATATGAGACTGGTGTTGGACCCGCGCAGGCGTTGCTCCTACGACTGTCAACAACAAAATTATTGCAGTTCCTAGAAGGCTTTGAGAGGTGGTGGGTGATTAACTCGATATCTGACCTTGTTTGGTCGTTAGTGATGAATATGACGCTGGCGACTCACGAAATCGTAATGACACGATTGCAAACAAACCATACTATGGGTGGGGATAGAACCCGCCCGTGGTTCTATCCCCGCCCGTGGTATGGTTTATTAAGCTGGTGACCACGTTTTGGATGGAGCAGTTAAGGGCGACTTGCGGAAGATAGGTGTTCCTGAACGTCTTTGCTGGTGGCTGTCTCCTCCCTGCAAAGTAGGATCCTCTTCCTCGAAGCGCAGAATTCCGGGCTAAGACTGACGGCAGACATGCTGGTGACTGGATGATGTACAAACTGAGGCCAGTGCGGATTCCATTATGATAAACAAGAAAATTGAGAGAAAAACAAAGAAGTTTTGCATAAAAGAATTACCAGGAACTTGGCCCGTACAAATGACACAAGTGAAAAAAAGACGAAATATCTTGAAAGACTTTCGATAACATCCATACATATAAAAACATAAGAATGAAGAAACACTGCAATAAGCCTGGGAATAGGTTCCACTCATCTACAACTCTACTGCCAAACCAGTACTTCCCTACATCCTTTCTAAATCTAAATTTGTTCTAATTGACTCCATTGCTGCGCGTCCTGTCATGGTTAGATACCTTCAGCGCGGTGTTTATATCCCTTTATTTATTCCGGCTTTAACCTTTTAAAGGAGATGTATTTTATGCGAAGGATTATTAATGATAACCTATAAGTTTAGGCTGAGTCGTTGCACATCTACTAAGAAATTTACATAATTATTATTATTATTATTATTATTATTATTATTATTATTATTATTATTATTATTATTATTATTATTATTATTATTATTATTATTATAATTCATGAAGAAACGCTAAACCCATAGTGGTCATACAACGCCTGGGTAATGTTAGGTAATTAGGTATGATAAAAGAAAGGGGATGGCAGCTTCAATTCCTCGGATCAAGAGCCCTTCATCAGCATCACGACTCCTCCCCTTGAAGGGTATTTTATGGATAGGAAATTTCTTTTTAGGAAGTGTGGATAAATTGACTCTTGAATTTACAGTACATAATACGAGGCATAAAAATAATTTGACGCATGAAAATTATTTGCTGTGGCGCATAATTTATGAGGCATGAAAATAATTTGGTATAGAAGACACTGAGGTAAAAGGGCAATGGTACTCCTTATTGATTATATTGTATACCCTATACCCGAAGACCCACTTTGAAGGATGTTGAAATGTAATGTTGGATACAAAGGTACTAAATAGTACCGAGCAGGAGTGGTTAAAAACACGTTTCCAAGACGTCTGTCACTTAGGACAGACGTCTTGGACCTTGGGACCTTGGTCCTGGGACCTTGCTCACATTTGGAATGTCCTAGGTACCAGGACCGGAGTGATTGCAGTTTGTGTCTCTTGAGGTATAATTTGCGTATTCTGGGATCTTTCGGTTAGTGTTATAGTCGTTCATCAGGTCCTCGTTTTTGTTGGTAACGATCACCGTTACTAGAGAAAGCTATGCGTTTTTATGAGGAAAGATGAATGGTACACGCAACCCTCTTAATTATTCAGTTCCTGAAGAATTCAAGTTAACTAATATTACTGTCACGAGGGACATGGTTATCAAACAGATAGATAAACTGAAGCAAAATAAGTCCCCGGGACCCGACGAGTTGTTTTCCAGGGTACTTAAAGAATGCAAGATGGAACTTAGTCAGCCATTAACGAATGTGTTTAATACGTCCATCCTAACTGGTGTTGTGCCAGAGATGTGGAAGATAGCTAATGTAGTTCTTATATTCAAATCAGGGGATAAGTCAATTCCATCAAATTACCGTCCAATAAGCCTCACATCTATAGTAGGCAAATTATTAGAATCAATTATAGCTGATATTATTAGAAGTCACCTTGAAGAACATAATTTGATTAATGAATCTCAGCATGGGTTCACGAGAGGTCGTTCCTGCCTAACAAATTTACTGACGTTTTTCAATAAAACATTTGAGGCGTCGTAGGCTCCTCTATCTCCTATCAGCTGATTATTTGTGTATATGATTTAAGACCCGCGTCAGGAAACATGTCCTCTTTATATTAAAGTCGTTCAGAAGAGGTAAATTCAATTATTTTCATCGTAATTTCAAGGGAAAAAATTACACTTTATTTTACATAAAACTTTTAAAATGATGCCTAAGCAGTTTATTAACAGTTGTAACCCTCCTCTAAGAGACACAGGTGTGTAATGATTGAAGAGAAATTTTAAGAATGTGCTTTACAAGAGTGATTCTGAGGACACAACATATGCCAGGAGTTACATGAACCGTTCCCCCACTAAGGTAAACTGGCTTTGAAAATTTGAAGCCGAGTGAATGAAGCGTTCTCAAGTTATTACCGAAAGTTTGGAGGACAAAAAAAATCATGGGAATCATTTAACGATACCTCTAAGGGGATGACTAATTAACGTATACTGGGTTATCGGCTCATGTGGTGAGTATTTTAGGCACTCGTAGTTACCCAAGGAGAACTCACATACGAGACACATTTATAAAGACATATTCCTAAAGATTTGTTCATAAATACCTTAGAAAGGTCTCAGAACTGTTCAGCGAGGATGATGATCTTCAAGATACGTACAGTCTTCTCTTCCTTCCCGTGACTACTAGCGATGGTCGCTACTGGATTACTACTGGATCCCAGCACACCCGTCAGCGTAGCTTAGAGTCACCCTTCACAAGCACAGTCAACACACGTCTTACTTTCATGGCTGACCATAACCTTCTTCCTCTTCTCCAAGTTCATTAATACGCATGTGTGCTTAATGCCAGATTTGCACTTACTTATTTACCATTTATTTAGGTAAGTTTTCATTGTAATGGATCGTAATTATTTAGCAAAGTAAATGGATGTTTATCTCATTTATCAGTGATTAATCTGTTCATTACTGTTGATCTGATATTTATTAGGTATAATCACTGTAAGCGCGGTACCAATGCTACTCAGCTTTATTTCTCATGTAAGTGACTGTGTTGAAAGGTTTACCAATATTCAATTGTAGCTGCGTCAGTATAATTCATTTCTCACTTGTCCATTTATCCTGACACACTCATACTTTACGAGTCCTTACATATTTTAATATCGCAGGTAAATCACATCTTAACATGTTTAGGTATAATTGTATAAACACATGTTGGGGTGTTTTAAATTCATATGTTTTTAATAATGATGAGGCAGGTTTGCCAAAAGCAGAACAAGTGTTTCCTGACGCAGGTCAGGAGCTTTTTGGTCATCTGACCGAGGTCTTCCGCTCTGGGATAATGATGAGACTGTTATTCTCTCTTATAAGTTGTCTAACTGGATTCATTATAAGTCCCTGTTAGCTAAGCAATGTTAGGAATATAATAACAAGAGCTTTTAGAACTAGAAGAGAATATAGAGAGCAGGTTTTTCAACGGACATATTATCCTTTAAAAGAAACTGGCTCTATTAGAAATTTCTAACAGGAAAACTTGTATACTCTGTTGAATACCAGAAACCACCTTGCATGTTATCCTATTTTATATTTAAATTTAGAAGAGATTTAAAACTGTCTGCTCTTCTGTACACTATTTGTATTGTTCCCAGTTCGAACATTCTGAGATATATCTTTTATTTAAATATTTCACTATTCACAGAGAATGATGTAGTAGTCACTCGAGAGGGCATAATCAGTTCCTCCTTCAGGAGCCAGAAAAGGATCATCGTTTCATTAACACCCGTGTCAGGGGTCTCTTAAAAATCTCTAAAAAAATAATAAATAAACAAGGCACTGAAAGTGTACTTAGAAAGGTCTGCAACTCAGCGTATGTACACTCATAATTTACTTTAATCCCTATTTTAGCGATTAAAGTCTTTTTGACTGGTAGTGAAGAGGTTACATGCAGCTTAACGACCCTCGTGTAATTGAGTCTTTAAACCCAACTAACCAACTATGACGAAGAGGTGTGTTGCAAAATGAATTTACTGCTGAAGTGTGTCCTGTGATTCATAACAATGTAACAATATAGGTCATTCCCACAGTAGTTGTTATTGTTTATTTATTGATTTCGTTCTGTTTACAAGCAGTTCAGCGGAGTCATCATCTGGACAGATTACTTTCCAATAGTCCTGTTCAGGATCGTCACCAGTTGCCTTTATGTGTCGTACATAAAGGGCAGACAAAGAGGACAAACGAAATGTTTTTTCCATTGTATCTGAATATTTTATCCAATGACAGCTACCTAAACTTACGCCTTTTAAACTTGCTGATACAGCCATATGACTTATGTACAGTGCATTGTTTATGTAACGTGAAATTTGTGGTGGATTAAGTGGGTGATATATATGTCATCAATAATGTGGGAGGAATGTCATCAAGTGGGAGATGTGTGTCACCATCAGTGTGGTAGGCATATGTCTCACCATCACGAGTCGACTCACAATGAACACTGAAATTTAAAGTGAAAACTTGACGACGTTTCACCCGGTCCGAGGCACGTCACTTTTGACTTAATAATGGAGCCAGACTAAATAAGACTTTCTCCAATTTTCTCTTGGGTTGGAAAAACAAAACACCAACGAAATTACTATTTTTTTTTTTTGCATGTTTCGAATGCGCTAACGTACAATAACTTACCTCCCTTAATAACATGATATCTTTATTGACGTACAAATAATTTATATTAGTGCTGACGTTGTATTTACAGGGATAACTATGGTTTGTTCAGCTCTGGAATGTATCTTCTGGGTTCTCCTGAGTACTGTGGCACTGCAATGTGCCGGGGGCAGTGAGTGCCAAGAGAGAGCACAATTGGGCAACTTCCTGGATGTAATGAAAGCCTTAGAAAAGGATTTTGACTGCTTGAAGAGCAAGGTGGAAAACCTCGAGAAGTATAAGGGTGACTTAGACCATAGTGAAGACTGGGAGAGTGAGGGAGACCTGGAGGACCTTAACGGCAACTGGGATCATATGAGCCGCTTTAAGCAGGTGGGCCTTCTGAAACTCGAGGAAGTGGGTGACTTGGAGGAACAGATGGTGTTGAAGGTGCAGGAGATGGTGGAGGACCACCTGGCTGGATGTCACCTGGTCTTGGCTACCACCACACAACACCATCCTTCCTTCACCTGGATTCTCAGGTGAAGTAACAGCTGACCATTTATTATTATTATTATTATTATTATTATTATTATTATTATTATTATTATTATTATTATTATTATTATTATTATTATTATTATTATTATTATTATTATTATTATTATTATTATTCTACTATAAATCCTTGTCGGTGTGAGTGTTAGGATAAATTTTCAAGTTTTTGTGACAGGAAAATAACTATATATAAAAACATTTTGTATAGCTTCTATGTTCATTAATAACTGTGACCTGGAGCAGCAACATGACTTATCACAGCCCCATACATTCATTGTAATGTATTACATAGATCACTCAGCACGAAGAGTGGTGGAGGCTCGATCCTCCGTCCGCAAGCTAGACCCGTCATTTCATTGCACTCATGGAACAGTAAATATTAAGAAGGTTCTTGGCTCCTGTAGGCGACTTGCTGACGGAGGGACAGGTTGTGTGGTAGTGACAGCTGAAGAGCTCTTCTCTGAGGACAAGCTTACACAAGAGCGTCTCCTGCAGGGGCTCTGGAGAGGCTCTAGGCTCCCATGTCAAGCTCTAATTCTGTACCTGGGAGACGCAAACACCGATACCGCACTCAGGTATTTTTATTTTCAACTCTTGTATTTATTTAGGCAGGAATAAGTCTACCATTTACTCATGGCTCAGTATTATTGTTCTCAAACTACTTAACGACAGCCCAAAGTTGTAATCCACTTCAACGAAACATCAGTGACTTCAGACAAAGGAAAACTGACGCTAGTAAGTCCATCTATCATCATTCTGTCCTGCAGCAAGAGACCCATGACGGTTGTGCACAACCAAGATCAGCAGTCCTATGAATTTTTTTTTAATATTGCTCGTCTTCGGGTTGCAGGAAGCTCTGGGAGTTCGCAGCAAAGGCTCGTCCAGACCTTACTAAATGTAAACTTTGTTAACAGAGCTGTTCCCACACCCTACGTCATTATGTGATTAAATGTGAAAACATTAATAAATTCAGCGACAACTCACTCCCAAATGCTTATTAAATATCAAAAGTGTATTTTATTCACTGGTTTAATAGAAGTAATTCTGGAAAAAATAGCGTGATTATGTTTACTGTTAATAAATCATTAACCACTCTATATTGACTAAATACAACTATAACTCGATTTCATGACTAATTTGATAACTCATTACTATTGTAAACAATTTATAAAATGTTAACTAATTCATTACCATTGTAATTTGTTTAGTTCTGAAAATGTTGGGGCCCAGTCCTTGGACCAATTATGTAGTGCATAATAAAGCTATCAAACTAACTCCCAGTTCAGTGAATTCGGCTTATTACCAAAGGACCCGG
The DNA here is from genome assembly GCA_009830355.1 of Cherax destructor. Lineage (NCBI taxonomy): Eukaryota > Metazoa > Arthropoda > Malacostraca > Decapoda > Parastacidae > Cherax > Cherax destructor. Next base: position 36,998 of record WNWK01005900.1, read on the forward strand.
GTTGAATTCCAGAAGCGGTGCATACGTTGAGGAAGTCAATTTACACCCCTCTATACCTATCCGTATTTTGATGCTTGCCGAATGCTGTTGGTCCTATCCTGTGGGCGGGTGGGGGAGTGTGGCATACTTTACACAAAACTGATCTTTGAAATGAGCTAAGAGTGGATTACGGTTCTTGGTATATAAAATTCAACTGTGTTTAAAAATGATGCCCCACTCAACAGATTCCTTGAAGAGTCAAAGCTGTGGCACCGTTCACAGACAGTGGTGGTGTTGGTGGGAGGCAGAGATAGGATGGAGGTTCTCCTCCATCACCCTAGTCTACGCAACTCTATCCACACATTGTACATCGCTTCTGACAACAGTAACCAAATGAAGTCACCAGGTAACATTGGGATCAAGAGAAGATCTGTTAAGAATGGTAGTAGTAGTAGTAGTTAATGATTTTTGTATTCTAAAATTTAGATTAGGTAAGGTTCGTCAGGAAACATGACAAGTGTTTCCTGACGCGGGTTTTAGTCAGATGATGACCCGCCGTTGGAGCTTTTGGTCATCTGACCGAGGCCTTCCGCTGGCTTACCGGTCCACCCCTTTAAAAAGTTTGGTCAGTTATAACCATTTAGTTATTATATATATTCTAAAACTGAGGCACACTTTGCAAGATATCGCTAAAACTTGTAGTAAGACATCAGGAAATCTTTCAAGTATTTACTCTTTCAGAGACGTTTCTAATGCGAGATCTCAAGGAAAACTCTTGTAAATGCCTTCAACATTTCTCGGCCATTATACGCCAAAGAAACACTGGACTTTTAATATTTTTTTTTTACCTCTAAATCAGACACAATAGTCATTAGATCTTAATACAAAGATGATTCTTTGTAATCTCAACAAATGATTCTTTGTAATCTCAACAAATGATTCTTTGTAATCTCAACAAATTTAGGTCCACATTATACAAACTAGAATCCACAACAAACGCTGAAGTATTCAGTTCACTTTGGTGACTACTACCTAACATGCAGGACGATTACCCAGCAGGAGTAACCCACGGAGTGATGACGTACCCAGCGGGAAGAACACAAGCAGTGAGAACTTACCAACGGTGTCTTTACTGTGACCACGGGGAGCCTCGTGTCCGCCTTCTTTATAACCTGACAAAACTCTCCCTAGGTTAGTCCTAGTTATTTTTTTATTCTTGGGGAAGTAATCATAAGTAATGGAAAGTAATCAAACTGGATGCAAGAGGGGAAGGGTAGCTTCGATCAAGGCACTTCCCTACGGTAGAAGGTTCGCCCTATTTTGGGCGGTATCTTTGTATTATTGGATTTAGATACTACTCTTTTAAATGATTGACAATAATTACCACACCTGTGACTGATTCGTAATCACTTCCAGACCTATGATTAGTTCTGTATCACAGTTAAGTGTCTCATTAATAACCACGGTGCTAATGACCCTGGCTGTAGCCATGGTTGTAATAATTTGGATTGTACCCGCGGGGGCTGATGTAATGACTCCCTCCGAATCTCATAAGTTATCACTATTAGGAATTAAACATTATATTTAACTTCTGATGTATGTATACACCTTCTTTATCAACCTATCTATATATATTTCTCTCAATATTTCTAGAGACACCAAAGAACATGATGGGGCACAGATTTAAGGTAGTGACTATGCCGTACTTCCCCTTAATAAGCTACAAGAAAGTAGCACAGGACCCCAGAGTCCCTGTGGAACCCCAAGACTGTGTCGATGTTCGTATCCTCAACATCCTTGCTGCTCGCTTCAACTTCACGTGTGTTAATTTCAATTTTGCGATTTTTTCTCCGTTTCTCGTCTGATTTCCTCATTTATTTTCACTGAGACTGTTTAATATTCATTTCTTGTAAAAAATAATGTTGTTTTGGAAGGAAAAAATAAGTCTTGAAATTCTACACAGTCCTGAAGGATCTAATATAAAAATTATGAAACAAATAGATTTAGCGATGTTTTTCTTACTGAAATCAGGTGTTCAGAAGCAGGACACTGATAGTTGTTGATATATTTTATTAGTGGATCCCTGTCACTGATATACCGATGGTGTTTACCATTGAACGTGTCATCATATAAGACTCTTGTCAAGAGGTATATACTGGTTTTCAACTGATAATTTCCTTCAATTGACAGTTACGAGATGCGGGAACCACTTGACGGTCAGTGGGGCACCGTCATGCCTGACGGCAACTGGACGGGCACTGTAGGCACTCTCCAACATCAAATGGCTGACTTCTCCATGGAACTTGCACTCTCGTCTCCCAGGTCGGAGGTTATAACCTTCACCAAAATATATGTCCGCGATCCGTTTATCATCGTGTCGCTCAAACCCAAACCTCTGCCTCGACACCTGGCTCTGATAAGGCCGTTTACAGGTAGCTTAGCATATCATGCACGCAACTTTGGCTAGAGTGCTTAGCCCAACAAGGGTTAGAAAGTCTTACAGTTCCTTTAAACGACGATGTTAAGGGAAGACAAATTGTTTGTGCATTGGGTATTTATAATATCGGAATTAATTGAGTCTTTTTATTACAGTTTCAACACATTCAGCAGGATTAGTTAAAAATTATATTTACTTTTACATCTATTTAAAATGCTTAGTAATATTATTTCGACGGTATTGCCAAAATAACAAAACTTAACAAAAAAGACATCGAGTATGAGGATATATACCGATAGTTGACTTTAATTTATATTTAAGGGATGAAATCATTGTTGACCGGTGGCTTTCAGGTTACATGAAGACCTTAATGACCCTCGTGCAGACGATGGGCTTTAACCTCGATTAGCCAACGAATCTATTACTTTATAGAAACTTATATTCCAGTACGGACTTACGAACTATCATTATTTTTACTAATACGATATAACAAGACACAATGCTTTACGAGATAAACAAGTGTAACATTCATTCTTCACTCATTTGCAGGAGAACTTTGGGCACTAATTTTGGTATGCACACTGGTTGCTGGTATCAGTCTGTGGCTGGTGCAGAAGGCTTGGTCGTGGGTCTCATTGAAGAGTTCTCGTGGTCTCGTCTCTGCCATGTTTTATGTCTGGGGAGTATTGCTGGAGAAAGAACCCTTCCGCCCTCCTACCAACATCACAGCCCAGGTATATATATATATATATATATATATATATATATATATATATATATATATATATATATATATATATATATATATATATATATATATATATATCTTGACCTGAGATATTTCGCCTGTTCTGCGAATTCTAAATAAATAAATAAATATATATATATATATATAAAGATGGCATATACAGTACACGAGGTGAGAGATACATGTCTAGTACATATTGTTACATCTTTGTCACTGATTATAATGCGAAAATCTCATCCAGCTCTTCCGAGCTGGTGCGCGTGCCCAGAATACAGCATGCATTACCCTCTGAACAGCAGCGCTGAGTCGCTGGAACAGAAAACTAGCTGCCCTGGGATCCCTAGTTACCCTGTTGAGTCTTTGCCCAGCTCCTGAGGAACTTAGATGCACTCTTTCCCATGAGCCAAGGGTCTCTGAGCCTATGGGAACAAACATATAATGATGGGCAAGTTCTCCATATTTTCTCGACTTCTGGGACTCCCTGAAGGTGGCAGCAGCCCCTCCTTCCTCCCTGGTGTACTGGAGATAGGTATCAGCCAAGGTAGATGCACATGTGTAGTCCCACACCACCTGCTTGCCGTCTGTCCAGGCTTGAAGGGTGATACCATCTGGACGCTTTTGGTTGCCATCAGATCTGCATAGTTGGGGTGGTTCCCTTACTGCTGGGCATCCGGCTGTTGTGAGGCTCCTCTTGATAATGTTATTAACCTCTTCATGTCTTGCAATCTTTCCTCGATTTACGACACACAAGACCATGGTACCCGAATCGGTCTGCTGCTTCACTGCCACAAATACACCTGTGTTCGGCGAGAATAGGGGCGGCAAGTCGAAGGGCAACACCAATGCGGATGGTCTGTGGGTCGAGGCGTGGCCAAGGCTGGAGTTGGGAACAGCCAAAAGAAAGTCCCCTGCATGAGGAGCTCTCACTGCAAGTAGGCGGGCTCTATCCTTCCCTGATATATATATATATATATATATATATATATATATATATATATATATATATATATATATATATATATATATATATATATATATATATATTTGTATATTTGCAGATGTTGGTGGGTTGGTGGCTGTTATCATGCCTGATCTTGGGCACAGCATACAGATCCTCCCTCATAGCGCATCTCTCGGTCCAGGGCAAGACAGAACCCATCAACACATTTGAAGACGTTCTGAAGCAGAAAAAATGGTCGTGGGGCTTTCTCAATCTGCAAGGAGCTCCGTATCAATATTTTAGTCGGGCTACAGATCCCGTCTATTTACAAATATTCAAGGGTAATAAGGTGAGCATTTCAATTGATTCCCGTCTGAAATTTCTATTTGAGTTAGATTCTGTCTTACGTTTTTGTATTCACGTAGCATTGTGCAAAATGCGTCAAAAGTATTACTCCAAAAGTATACAATACCGACAAGTTGATGACTGAGACACAGGTGAAACACCTGTCTCAATATTGCAGAGTTGTTTTGCCTGCACAGTAGACTTTATCAGTCGAAAATAGAGGCACGAGGATGAAGATTTATATACTGTAGGTAAAGGGGAGGTGCAGCAGTTGAATACATAATCACATTTACCAAACTGCGGCAGGCCAGGGTTCGACCCCACTACATATTGTCCCGCCTCAAGAGACAACACAATGTGCATGTCACCTTATCCACTCAGCCATCGATCGTACATGGATCACTTACCCAGCAGAGCTAGGTGTTGTTTTTGATCCGAGGACACTCGTGGCAGTGGTATGCTCAAGGATTAATTTCAGCCTCCTTCTCTTTGAATACCCGCCTCCACAAGCAGTCTTTATATCTTTGTAGGATCGATGGCTGAGTGGATAAGGTGACATGTACATTGTGTTGTCTCTCGAGGCGGGACAATGTGTCGTGTGGTCGAACCCTGGCCTGCCGCAGTTTGGTAAATGATTCAAAACCACTTGTTTCGGGGTTTCATTGACATTATCACATATGGGTGGTAACCACAGGTGGAAGAAGGCCATGCCCACATGTAACTACATATTCAATCGCTGCATCTCTTCACGTCGTCTGGAACTCTATTGCTGACTTCTGGTCTAATTCATAGCATGACCTGTTTTAATTAGTAGGGTCCCGCCCATATGTGACGATGTCATCAACTGCTGCATTGATTAAACCTGCCGCGCAGGCAAAACGTATGGCTAATAAATATAAGCAGGTGTCGCAGATGTGTTTGACTCATCAACATATCAAAATATTTAGAATAAACTGCACATGGTCTAAAATTTTATGTCTGGCAATGGAACGTAAGAAAATCTAGTGTTGCAATATAAATTCAAAGACTTTCAGATGAAAAAGACAAATGGAAG
>WNWK01005900.1:45000-113403 GCA_009830355.1 Cherax destructor
CGCATGTATAACGAGCATTAAATATATGCTGTACGCGTAGGTAAGTACTATTATACGCCTGCTATCTTTGTTAACAAATTCAACAACATTTATTTTTATTTGTGATCTAACTCTTAAATCTTTTCAAAGTATATTTGCTTCAATAGCGCTTCTTGACAGATGGTTCAGTATATCAACTAGTACTTTATTGCCAGACTAATATTTTTTTTATATCCTATTTCAGTTTCAATTTGTCCAGATGAAATCCTTTGTGAGTTTTGAAATGAATTATTATTTTTCCTGTAACTTATTTAAATAAATAGCACTTAATTATACCGTTTATCCATTCGTACATTTCAATTATTCTTAATAACTGAAACTAAGCTTTCTGAAGAGAGCTTAGTTTTCTAAGCTCATAATCTAAATAAAGCTCATAATCTAAATAAAGCCTTATCAGGGTTCTCAAACCGGGGTCCGCGCACCCCATGGGAACGAGAAGGGATTTTCAGGGGGAACACGAGCGATTGTCTTAATTTGTTGTGTTGTTATTGCCGTCATAGATTTTTTGCAGTTTATTTCTTTATATACAGTAGTTTCTAGACAACGTTGAGTTTTAACATTTAACATTTCCCACAACGTACCCATGTGAGCATGGATTCTCTCTTTTGTGAATCATAAAAAACAAAATGTAGCGCTAGGCTCTTTGTGCAAGACGACCTCAGTGTGGCTATGTCATAAATAGCATGCAGAACTGAAGCCAATAAAAGAATGTATACACCTATAGATGTATGCCTCTCAGTGTATATATGCTGAGAGTTTACTTAATCCCTATTTTAGGGATTAAAGTATTATTGACTGACGGTGAGCAAGTTACTTTCAACCTTAATGATGCCAGTGTAGTCGATAGGCTTGAAGTTGATGAATTATACACATGTTCAACACCTGGGTATCTTTATATTGAACACAGTTTCTCAACCAGTGACTTCATCAATTCAATGCAGAAGTTATTAATTGGAGATAGTAGAAGATGAGACAATCAGACCCTCAGCCTTGAAGGTGTTGAAGCCGGTGACAGTAGATGAGATATTTAGTCTCTCATCCCGAGTCTTGATGAATCTAAACCATAGGAAGGAAAGTGGACACTTTTAAATGAGAGTCAAATGCTATATTCTGCTTTAAACCTCATTAACCAACCTGAATTCCTGCTTTTCGAATAAGTAGGAACGGAAGCTAAAATAAGTGTAAATATTTTATGTTTTGTTTATTTCCAGTTATGACTAAATTAGCATCTATATTCAAGGAACGTGTGTGCTTTCTTAATGGGAGGATATTAAAAAAAATGTTGTAAGTATCTTTAGTGTCATGTTACATATACAGTAGTTGTTCACAATCACAATTTATATATGAATAAACAATGTTTTTGTTTTGCAGGCTCAACTTTTTTCCTGGAGGACCTCCATTGTTGTAAAGTGAAGTTATATATTTCCAAAATTTGGAGTTTATCGTTTCATCTATATGTTATTATCTCGTACTTTATTTGTACAGAGGTTAGGTTAAGAAAGTTCGTCAGGAAATTGGACAAGTGTTTCCTGACGCGGGTCAGGAGCTTTTGGTCGTCTGACCGAGGCCTTCCGCTGGCTTACCGGTCCACCCCTTAAAAAATTATGGTCATAGTTATAACCATTTCTTATTTGTACAGAGATATACATTTCATATCAGTACAAACGGGTACAAGATCGACAGAAGTTTGGGAACAACTGCACCAGATGAACAGCTGCTATTACACACTTCAGATTTGTGGCTAAGCATCGTTACATATTCTTAAGATATGTAATTATTATTATTGTTACATTACACACGTTAATTATCTTTTCACAGGTGGAGGAGAAAGAAGTCATTGTGTTGGGGATGGATCACCTCCAGGGTGCCTTCTATCTCTGGCTCTTGGGCTTCACTGCTGCTTTCTTTTCCTTCGTGGCAGAGAATCTCGCTCGCTGTTGCAACCGCTGTGGTACACCAAGTGACCTAAGGCTAACGGAACCTTGAACCTGGATTTCACGACCACACTTTATCGAACCTGGCCATAACGGATCCAGCCTTCTTAAGTTCACCTCCGCAACCCACCAGACCTACTTAATCCACTCTCCTTGGCGAACACCTAACCAATATGAGAGACAATTAACAAGCACTTTACTAGTTGTATGTTGCATCACCAATGCTTCAGCAATCATTGTTTACTTCCTCTTATTATCATATTAACAAGAAACGCTAAATTCACTTGGGCTATTCATTGCAAGAAGTGGTAGAGGTTCAGTCTTCCATCCACAAACATATTTTATTTCCTGTTGATTGTAGGTTAGGTAAGGTTCGTCAGGAAACAGGACAAGTGTTTCCTGACGCGGTAAAAAGGCATGGACTTAAAATGAAATTTAAATATCACCTGATAATCTGTATTATAGGTGGCCATGTTTGCACTCTCAGGTATGATTCACGACGATTACTTATCTGCTTCGGCAAGCACATTATATTTCATTCTTTATTTCAGCTTTCATTCTAAACTTTCAACTGATAAGAGAGACCAGAAATGTGGGAATTCACAGCGAGGTTTAAAAAAACGAAGGAGATAACCATTCCCCTCCCGGGAAGACAGTGGTTCAGGGCAGCCTCAGACAGAATGGTGGTGAAATGTATTGGGTACAGTATGCTTCTTGTACTAATAGGAACCCAAAGTATTAGAACAAGTGGAGAACTAGTGGAAGAAAATGTAATGTGATTTGCCTTAAAGCGACGAGTGGAAAAAAACAGAGGAATATCTTCCTCTTGTAATATCCTTTTAAAAAAACTGAATGTTATTTTCTTCTTGAATTTCTATATGTCCAAATGAATGTAATTATTTAAAAATGTTCTAATTTATAAGGAATTATCATAAATTGATCATTCTCCATTACACCTGTGAAGACCACAGAAAGTAGGTTTTTCCCGTGATCATTTATCAGTTATTCAGTGTATCACACAAGGTATGTAACATTGGCAGATGTTTAAGAGTGACACATGTGTAACATTTGGAAGCTTTTATTATGATACATTTTCATATTTTGATGTATTCATCGTATTAACTCAATTTTTGTAACTTTAATATTATAGTATATCTCCTCAAGGATACTCTGTATACCAATGTTATACCATAATATCTCACGTTTAATGCACTTCCCTTAAATTGCTCCAACTATAATACTTCTTGTATATATTGTTCATGTATATATGAAATCATGTTTTTACCATACTCTACTTTCAAAGAGAATATTATAAAAAAATTTTATGTCAATAATCTGTAGCACATATTTTTTTCCTCTTTATAATTATATTTGTCCACGTTGATAATTCGGTATATCTTTACACCTCGAATTTTGTATTGGATAGTTCTCCACACTAATTATATATAATATATATATATATATATATATATATATATATATATATATATATATATATATATATATATATATATATATATATATATATATATATATATATATATATTTAATTTATTAACACATCGGCCGATTCCCACCAAGGCAGGGTGGCCCGAAAAGAAAAACTTTCATCATCATTCACTCCATCACTGTCTTGCCAGAGGGTGCTTTACACTACAGTTATAAAACTGCAACATTAACACCCTCCTTCAGAGTGCCGGCACTGTACTTCCCATCTCCAGAACTCAAGTCCGGCCTGCCGGTTTCCTGAATCCCTTCATAAATGTTACTTTGCTCACACTCCAACAGCACGTCAAATATTAAAAACCATATGCCTCCATTCACTCCTATCAAATACGCTCACACATGCTTGCTGGAAGTCCAAGCCCCTCGCACACAAAACTTCCTTTACCCCTCCCTCCAACCTTTCCTAGGCCGACCCCTACCCCGCCTTCCCTCCACTACAGATTTATACACCCCGAAGTCACTCTGTCTCGTTCCATTCTCTCTACATGTCCAAACCACCTCAACAACCCCTCCTCAGCTCTCTGGACAATCGTTTTGGTAATCCCGCACCTCCTCCTAATTTCCAAACTCCGAATTCTCTGCATTATATTCACACCACACATTGACCTCAGACATGACATCTCCACTGCCTCCAGCCTTCTCCTCGTTGCAACATTCATCACCCATGCTTCACACCCATATAAGAGCGTTGGTATAACTATACTCTCATACATTCCCTCTTTACTTCCATGGACAAGGTTCTTTGTCTCCACAGACTCGAAGTGCTCCACTCACCCTTTTCCCCTCATCAATTCTATGATTCACCTCATCCTTCATAGACCCATCCGCCGACATGTCCACTCCCAAATATCTGAATACATTCACCTCCTCCATACTCTCTCCCTCCAATCTGATATCCAATCTTTCGTCACCTATTCTTTTTGTTATCCTCATCACCTTACTCTTTCCTATATTCACTTTCAATTTTCTTCTTTACACACCCTACCAAATTCATCCACCAACCTCTGCAACTTCTCTTCAGAATCTCCCAAAAGCACAGTGTCATCAGCAAAAGCAACTGTGACAACTCCCACTTTGTATTTGTTTCTTTATCTTTTAGCCCAACACCTCTTGCCAAGACCCTCACATTCACTTCTCTTACAACCCCATCTATAAATATATTGAACAACCAAGGTGACATCACACATCCTTGTCTAAGGCCCACTTTTACTGGGAAATAGTCCCCTTCCCTCCTACACACTCTAACCTGAGCCTCACTATCCTCATAAAAACTCGTCACTGCTTTCAGTAACCTTCCTCCTATTCCATACACCTGCAACATCTGCCACATTGCCCCCCTATCTACCCTATCATACGCCTTTTCCAAATCCATAAATGCCACAAAAACATCCTTACCCTTATCCAAATACTGTTCACCTATATGTTTCACTGTAAACACTTGGTCTACACACCCCCTACCTTTCCTAAAGCCCCCTTGTTCATCTGCTATCCTGCTTTCTGTCTTACTCTTAATTCTTTCAATAATAACTCTACCATACACTTTACCAGGTACACTCAACAGACTTATTCCCCTATAATTTTTGCACTCTCTTTTGTCCCCTTTGCCTTTATACAAAGGAACAATTCACGATGCTCTAACAAACGGGACCACCCAATCCTACAAAGATCACGCACCCAGCAGAGCTAGGTGTTTGGAGAATGGCACTTCAGTAATTTGAGATGTGATATACTTGGGAAATATGCATACGCTCTGACGGAGGAGGTCGGAGGATGAAGCCTCCTCCACTTCTTGAATGACGTACGCGGGTTTAACGCCTATGTACTATGCACATATTCAGGTCACCCATAAGTGAGTGTGTGTGGATGTTTGGAAGAGCATGTCAGTGTACTGTAGCAGGTGGTGGAGGGAAGGTTGACGATCTTCTCTCTCACCAGACCTCATTCACCACCCAGCCTTTCCATTACAATTCAATGCTTCTAGTGGGATGTTAACCAGGAACCCCTAAGCGACGTTTTCATAGCAAAATATTATCCTTGTAGTGAATTTTAAGAACTTCAGTTCACAAGGTGTTTTCAAAATTCCACTCCCACGCAGGTTGTCTTAAATAACAGGTAAGACAATCATAAAAACAAAAAACACAATACCGTGACTGGAACAATACATAAATAACCCGCATATAGAAGAGAGGAGCTTACGACGACGTTTCGGTCGGACCGAAACGTCGTCGTAAGCTCCTCTCTTCTATATGCGGGTTATTTGTGTATAAAAACAAAACATTTTAAATATAATCTGAAATTATGTGACTTCAACTTATGTTTCTCTGTATTTTTATGTGTATAACTTCAGGATTTTATCAGCCTGACGTGGTCGCTGACACGAGAAAAAATCGCGAACGATATTTTTGGGGAAATTCTGAGATCGGACAATCCCTTTATTTTTAGAGAAGAAAATAAAGAAGTTTGTTATGTAAATAAGTCAAGATCTTACACACCTCGCTTATAACTGTGTTTGTTCAGTAATTTTTTTCTTCAGTCAACTGTATTTGTTCAGTCAACTGCGTTTGTTCAGTCAGTTGTGTTTGTTAAGTCAATTGTGTTTTTTAATTAAGTTTTGTTTGTTCTTGTTCAGCTAATTGTGTTTGTTCGGTCGATTGTGTTTATTTGGTCAATTGTATTGTCTCAGTTAATCTTGTTTGTTCAGTCAATTTTGTTTCTTCCAACTGTTTGTTCATGCATGTTTTAGCCAATTAAAAATTCGCAATTATCTAATTGCCAGCTGTAGCTAATTGCTCACTTAATTAAGATAATCCGAGTGACTTTCCCCACGTCTTTTAGCCAATCAACGTACACGTTACTCACATGCGTTAGCCAATCAACGTACACGTTACTCACATGCGTTAGCCAATCAACGTACACGTTACTCACATGCGTTAGCCAATCAACATGCACGTTCACAGCAGCAGAGAGACTTATATTATACTACATCTGGCACTGGAGGCGACGTTTCGGGGCGAAACATCGCCAGTAAAATACGCTCATACAACTGTATATGTCTCTTGAATATTAGTTCATACCATCACCTGTCCAATAACTTGATTAAGATACAATTAGTAAAGTCCGCTGTAGAGCAAAACGTAGTAGAGTAAAACGTTTCGCTCAGCTTCGTGTTTTGCATGCCTGAACTTTTACTACTTTCATATGAACAGAGTTTAGCACTTCCCCCTTGGCAAAAATATTTCTCTCTGAGTCAGGTGATTCTCCAGGATAATTATGATTACATAAGAAAGATATGATTCTCCAAGTTAATGATGATAACATAAGGAAGAGATGATTCTCCAAGTTAATGATGATAACATAAGGAAGACATGATTCTCCAAGTTAATGATGAAGGCAAAGAATAACAGAGCGGCTACAAGAGGCCAATATATCTGAAATACGTAGGGAGACACTGGTCAGAGAAATAGCAAACATCGAATTAAAACTAAAGGAATCTTACAGGAATCAAGAAACGCGGGAAGAACTAAAAGCTATAAATGAAATTGAAAGAAACCCAAAGTATTTCTTTTCTTATGCCAAATCAAAGTCGAGAACAACATCCAGTATTGGGCCCCTACTTAAACGGGATGGGTCCTACACAGATGACAGCAAGGAAATGAGTGAGTTACTTAAGTCTCAGTATGACTCAGTTTTTAGCGAGCCGCTAACAAGACTGAAAGTCGAAGACCTAAATGAATTTTTTATGAGAGTGCCACAGAACCTGGTAGACGCAAGCCTATCTGACATTACCCTGATGCCAAATGACTTCGAAAAGACAATAAATGACATGCCCATGCACTCCGCTCCAGGCCCTGACTCATGGAACTCCGTGTTCATCAAGAACTGCAAGAAGCTCCTATCACGTGCTTTTAACATCCTATGGAGAGGGAGCATGGACACTGGGGTCGTCCTGCAGTTACTAAAAACAACAGACATAGCCCCACTCCACAAAGGGGGCAGTAAAGAACTACAGACCAATAGTGCTAACGTCCCATATCATAAAAATCTTTGAAAGGGTTCTAAGAAGCAAGATCGCCACTCATCTAGATACCCATCAATTACACAACCCAGGGCAGCATGGGTTTAGAGCAGGTCGCTCCTGTCTGTCCCAACTACTGGACCACTACGACAAGGTCCTGGATTCTCTAGAAGACAAACAGAATGCAGATGTTATATACACAGACTTTGCAAAAGCCTTTGACAAGTGTGACCATGGTGTAATAGCACATAAAATGTGTGATAAAGGAATAACAGGAAAAGTTGGTAGATGGATCTATAATTTCCTAACAAGTAGAACACAAAGAGTAGTAGTCAACAGAGTAAAGTCTGAGGCGGGTACAGTGAAAAGCTCTGTTCCACAAGGCACAGTACTCGCTCCCATCCTGTTCCTCATCCTCATATATAAGACACAGTGCAGTGTCTTCCTTTGCAGATGACACCCGAATCTGCATGACAGTGTCCACCGTTGAAGACACTGCAAGACTCCAAGTAGACATCAACCAAATCTTTAAATGGGCTGCAGAAAACAATATGAAGTTCAATGATGAGAAATTTAAATTACTCAGATATGGAAAACGTGAGGAAATTAAAATCTCATAGGAGTATAAAACAAATTCCAACCACACAATAGAGCGAAAAACTAATGTCAAAGACCTGGGATTGATCATGTCAGAGGATCTCACCTTCAAGGACCATAACACCGTAGCAATCGCATCTGCTAGAAAAATGACAGGATGGATAATGAGAACCTTCAAAACCAGGGATGCCAAGCCTATGTTGACACTTTTCAGGTCGCTTGTTCTATCTAGGCTGGAATATTGCTACACACTAACTGCAACTTTCAAGGCAGGTGAAATTGCTGACCTAGAAAATGTGCAGAGAACCTTCACGGCACGCATAAGTGCGATAAACCACCTCAATTATTGGGAACGCTTGAAGTTCCTAAACCTGTACTCCCTAGAACGCAGGCGGGAGAGATACAATATTATATACACTTGGTAAATTCTAGAGGGATTAGTACCAAACTTGCACACGAGAGTCACTCCCTACGAAAGCAAAAGACTCGGCAGGCGATGTAACATCCCCCCAATGAAAAGCAGGGGTGCCACTAGCACGTTGAGGGACAACACAATAAGTGTCAGGGGGCCCAAGATTGTTCAACTGCCTCCCAGCATACATCAGGGGGATTGCCAACAAACCCCTGGTTGTCTTCAAGCAGGCACTGGACAGGCACCTAAAGTCGGTACCTGACCAGCCGGGCTGTGGTTCGTACGTTGGACTGCGTGCGGCCAGCAGTAACAGCCTAGTTGATCAGGCTCTGGTCCAGCATGAGGCCTGGTCACGGACTGGGCCGCAGGGGCGTTGACCCCTGGAACTCTCTCCAGGTATAACATAAGGAAAACATGATTCTCCAAGATAATGATGATAACATAAGAATGGCATGATTGGTATTGTGTCGGTATTTTATACCATTTATTTCCATTCTCCAGGATAATGATGATAATACAAGGCACACACGATAACTGTCGACAGACATGAGTCTCCCGGATACTAGCAACAAGCGGATACTAGCAACAAGGTCATTATTCTCAAAAAGAATACATAATAAGAAGGACGTTAAACCAAGAAAAATTAATAGAATTCACAAGTTATAGTTGCAAGTGATTCCCTAAACAAAACCGAAGCGAAATTTCAACTCGTGTACAAGTTAATTAAGCACCGAATTATCGTCTTATAAACAAGACGTGTGTGTAGAATTATTATATGTCTTAAGGCGATGTTTCGCCCTGATAAGATTCATCAATTCATTGGACTGATATCGATTTTCATCATTAGGTTACCTGGTGTTGTTTCCAGGGGTCACCAACCCCCCTACCTTCATCCCCTCATGTAGGGAAGTGCTGGAAAACCATCCGGTCCGCGCTTGAGGTTGTAAATAGGTCAGTCACTCAGAAATTGGCAGAGCAAGTTTCAAAGGGCCGATGGGAAGGCCCGGGGCAGCCTTGATGCTGGACACGAGACTTTAGTCCAAAGAAACAGAGCTGCACTCCTCTTCCTATGGTGAAGGTTGACTGCCTCCTCCTGTGACCTGGATGCTGGATGACCCCAACTGGTTTTTAACGCTTCCTCTGCAGCAACATCAAGCAACAAGAACAACAATTGCAGTAACAACAACAATTGCAGCAACAACAACAATTGCAGCATCAACAACAATTGCAGCAACAACAACAATTGCCGAAACAACAATTGCAGTAGCAACAACAACAACAGCAGCAGCAGCAGCAGTAGCAACAACAACAGCAGAAACAACAACATTAATAACAACAACAATGACAATTAACCACAAAGGAGAAACAACATAAGAATATCTAAATAATCTTAACGCAAAGTGGCCATCTTTGTCATTAGTGTAGCCTGGGGGGGGGAGCAGATGTGATTTAAATTTATATAAACCGACAGTGGTACTCCATAAAGTGTGATTTATTCATGGCACTTTCCGGCAGTAAGTGCCTATCATTATCATGGTTCAAAGGGACCCCGAAATAATTGCTTACTTTTAATAAAAAATTTCTTCGTCTTTTTTTGGTAGCTTTCAAAATCCTGATGTTTCATATTCCTCCCGTCCAGGTAGGGGCGTTTGATCCAAGGGATTGGAGACTTCCTCTATCTTTTATCAAGGTCGCTTGAGTGTTACTCCCCAGGCATTGTACCTGTGAATACGCAAATAATAACAACCGAGGATGAAAAATGTGTTCGAGACTTTTTTTTATTGTTAAAATTGTAACCTCACAAACAATAACATATACCGTGGCTGCAACAGTGGTGTTCCTGAGACAATGAAGCAAGTGGAACAATAAAGTGAGTGGAACAATGACGTGGTTTTCTGGGTAGCTTTACTGGAGAGACGTATCGCCTGCGTAGCTGGCTTCGGGCATAACGTCTCTCTAATAAAGACTTCCAGAAGTTCCACATGTCTTATTTATCAACTTGTTGGTATGGCATCCCTTTGATGTGATGCCACAGCAACGACATGAAATCTTGAAATAGAGGATATCTTCTATAACTATTACTAACCTCTGGCCCACCTTACGGGCATGACTTACTTTTCACTAGTGGGCCCCGCCCACCTGTGACCACATCATAAACTGCTACGTCCCTTAACATTTGCAACTCCATTGCTCATGCTGTGACCCTACCTTGTGAGACTCAACTTCTACTAGTGGGGTCCCGCCCACATGTGATGTTTCCTGCAACTGCTGCACCTCCCTTCTGGCTCCAGCATATGTGTCTTCATCCTCAAGAGTCTGTGTGAGTTTCTTGTATTTTGAGAGTAAATATATTTTATTATACCCTTTATCTGTACGGTTTCAGAATACATAGTTTCGACTCTACAATGTGTTTGTTTTCTGTCCATCCGTCGTAACACCAAATTTTATATTTTTGACTTGGGGACCTGTCATTCTGGGCACATCCATTAGGTACATGTATATTAGCTATACAAGAAATCACTCTCCTCCCTTTCTGCAGCTACATTCATTAGGTACCGTTTGGCTCTCTTCTTGAACTGCCTCATGCTATGACTGGCTTTGACATGTGCAAGCAGTCTGTTCCACTCCTTTATTGCTGTACAATAATAAGTGTTTGAAGCCTGACCACTAATTATGGATACTACAAAGTTGTGTTCCCTTCCCCTTGAAATATAATTGCTTTGGTTCCCAGCCTTGACAAACTTGGCAGCAAGATGTTCTGGACACTTTTTGTGAGCAATTATATAAACGTGATTTAACTTCAGTTGTTTTACTCTGTCCTCAACATTCAGCATATCTGGTTGTTGTAATTCATCCTGGCCTACATGTTCTCTTGGACACAGGTCCAGGGTGAATCTTACCATTTTGTTCTGGGTGACTTGTAGTCTTTTTTTTTTTTTTTTTTTTTTTTTTTTTTTTTTTGTTAAGGCAGAGTACCATGAAGAGCAAGAGTAATTTATATGGGATTGTATAGGGTCCTTGCGAGCCTCAGTAGGTTGACACTGTGCTTGTCTGTAGAGGAACATAGTCTGGCATTCGCTTTCTCTACTACACTCTCTCCTATCAGTTCTCCTGACATGCATGGGTCAAAGGGGATTCCAAGATATTTTACTGAGGAAACTGAAGTGATGGGTTCCCCATTACACTGGATATTAAAATTATTTACACTTTTCACTTTATTTTTCGTGCCAAAGAGCATGGAATTCGTTTTCCGGAGGTGTAATGATAATTTGTTGTATACTAATTGTTTGCTGCAGGACTCTAGTTCTGGTGATAATACATTAGCTATATCTTGTGGGTCTTTACCTGACACTAACAGAGCACTGTCATCTGCATACACCAGAAGCTTACACTTGACACTGATGAGCATGTCATTCACATAACATAGGAACAATAAGGGACCTTGGGGAACCTCACATGCTATCGGCAGGTTTTTTTTTCTCTCTTGACCTTGACAATTTGTTTCCTGTTGGTTAGGTAGGACTTAAACCAATCTACAGAACCTATCCCGATAGCCTGCAGTTTCTTACATAATATATTGTGGCTGACCGTATCGAAGGCCTTTTGCAAATCTAAGGTTGCCATACCAATCTCATTTCAGTTCTCAGGTAGTCCATCAGATTAATTAGTCGAGTAAGATCTCCTAAAACCTGATTGATAACTATGGAGAATGTTTTTGTCATTAAGATACTTAACTTCTTGACAGCACACCGCCCTCTCTGGAATTTTGGATATTACACTGAGTATACTAACAGGTCTATAGTTGCTACATCAGACCTACTATGTTTCTTGAAGATAGGAGTAATTCTGACCTCCTTGAACCCCTCCGGAACGGTATTAGTGGTGATGGACAAATTTATTATGTGAGCAATGGGAATTAGCAATTCAGAGGCACCATCTTTTAGGAACTTAGCCGGGGCGTTATCTCAACCGGTGCTCTTAGTTGGGTTTAACTTGCTTAGTTCTTTTCGCATGAAGTCATAAGATACACCTACTAGTTGGCAACTGTTTGGGGTGATGCCTTTATTAGAGTAGTATGTTTTAAACTTATTGTAGTCTGTGTTAAAGGTATTCGATGCAACTGACAGTTTACTTACTCGTGTTGATGCGACAGATGTGTAGTATGAATTAAAACAATTTGCCCTTTAGTTGTTTCATGTCATACCTCGTTATCGATATTCAGCACTGTTAGTTGTTGTCAGAGCTTTCTAGGGTTATTCTTGTACTCTTCGATTTTTGAGCAATAGTGCCTTGCCTTTGCTACTTTTATAAGCCTCTGCACTCTGTTCCTCACCCTTTGGAATTCATTTAGCGCTGCAATATCCTGTCTGTTTGC
Source organism: Cherax destructor (assembly GCA_009830355.1). Classification (NCBI taxonomy): domain Eukaryota; kingdom Metazoa; phylum Arthropoda; class Malacostraca; order Decapoda; family Parastacidae; genus Cherax; species Cherax destructor. The sequence goes on from WNWK01005900.1 coordinate 57,879, forward strand.
CTTAAATCTTTTTAGCAACTGATCCCTGAATCTGATATTATCTAATATCTCAGTAGTCATCCAGGGTTCAGTTCTTCTTTTAATCCTAACCTCTTTAACTGGTGCAATATTATCAAGGATGGCAGTGAACATTGTTTTGAATTTTTCCCAAGCATCAATTACGTCTGTCACAGTCCAATCACTATTTTGTAGTCTATTTACCAGTATTTCTTTACTGTAGTTTCTAGTTGACCTCATTTTTATTGTCCTGTTTAGGCCTATCCGTTCCCTAATGATTTTCCTGGTACAATAAATGATGAAATGATCACTGAGACCTGTGGTAATGACGCCTGACTGACTAATGTTATCAGAGCTCTAACAAAATATGTCATCGAGTATGGTGGCCGATTACTTTGTCATCCGGGTTGAGTGTAACTAATCCCAGAATTTGCTTATACCTGCTACATAGACTGTTATTTTGCTGTTGGTAACATATTGAAGTCTCCCAGAATTACTGTCTTGCAATTGTGCTCAATTCTGGACAAGACTCTCGAAAAGTTTTCCCAAAACTGATCACGGGTGAGGAGCGGTAACTAGTTCCTACTAGGATGAGTTTGTTTGGTCTTGGGCAGCAGCACCTCAAACCGGAGCTCACAGAGGATGTAAACAAAGTATAGCGGAGACTCCGTAATAGCGAATTGGAGCCGTATAAACGAATTTTTGCTCGTAATTTGAAATATCCGTACTAGTGAATCGCCGTAAAGCGAAGCGCCGTATTTCCGCATAAACACTGACGTGAGTTTCGTTACGATCAGTCCATTCGTATTTATTATAACAGGGAAACAAAATTCCATGGACACTAGTCCCCAAACACCCTGAGTGTAAAGTTTGTTAGTGGGAAAAACTGGAAGCCATCTGCTGACTTTCGCTCATTGATTCGTTTTATATTGAATCAGTGTTTGACTTGTTTCAGCTTTATCTTAGGCTTTCCTTAGGAAGCGCTAAACCCTTTGGGGGTCATGCAGCACATGGGGAATGGGAGTTAATGAGAATGGATCCAAAGGAAACAAACGAATTTTATTTCTATAAAGTCAGCATATAATACAATTAGGATGACTGACATATATAAGCTACTTTACAGTTAAGGTCTATTATTATGCAATGTATTTTTGACAGCCTTAAAACTAAATTATGATTACAAGTGTATGTGAATAAGTATACATAGTTTTTATTATATTTGCGGTATTTAGAAATTCAGGAGGATAGCTCTAATTCCCAAGATCAAGAACCTTTTATCAGCAGCCCCTTGTAGCTTTCGAGTGTTGAGCTACAGTTCAAGGGTCTAAAACTCTTGTGCTTTTGAAATTATAGATTTTCAGCTCCTGGACTTCTAAGGAGAGTTGAGTTATGGTCCTTAGTTCTGTTAAGGCAGTTGACCTGAAGGTCCATTATTTAGAGAGTTTTGAAGTAGAGCTACATGGCTACATGATTATGTGATATAGAGAATAACATTAACAGACCAAGCAGCAACTGAAACAAGTCGCGTTCATGTCAGTGGTATTTTTTTTTCATAGGGAGAACAATGGTTTGCTCGGCTCTGGCATTCGTCTCCTGGATGGCGTTGTGTACTATGGCTCTTCAGTATGCCAGCGGCTGTGAGAGATGGGAGAGGACAAAGGCCAATAGTCCTCTTGAATTAGTGAGCGGCTTGCAGAGGACAGACGGCTTAAAGAAGGAATTCCATGGCTTGAAGAACAAGGTGGACAGCCCACACGAGCATGTGGGAGATCTAGAACAAAGTGAAGACTGGAAGAGTGAGGAAGACCTGAAGAAACATATGGACAACTGGGATCATATGAGCCGGTTTAAACATGTGGGTCGTCTGAAACTCGAAGTGAGGAAAGAGGTCGCGGTGAAGGTGCAGGAGGTGGTGGAGCAGCACCTCTCTGAGTGTCACCTGGTCGTGGCCACCACCACCCAACTCAGTCCAACCTTCACCTCGATTCTCAGGTGAGGTAACAGCTTTCTTCTCTGTGTTGTTCATTTTCCTTCTTTATTATCATCTTGTTATTGTTACTGTTAATAATAATTATTATAATAATAGTACTATTACTATTATTATTATTACTATTATGATAACCAGAAATGAGGAAATATGATAATAATAAATATAACGTAATTAATAATACTAAAGATAATAATAATACTTTACAATACCAGCTCGGGTGCTAAGTAATACTTTAAGGACGGAGGCAAAATCCCACAATATTCTTTTCCTATTGTTATTTTCATGATAAATAAAATTTAAGTTTTCACTGGCAGGAAACTGGTGACATACAATTTTTTTGTGGGTCGACCTTCACTAGAAGTATGTGGATGCGTGAGTGTCCAGGTCTTCTGCTGGAATTAAGTCCTGATCAACCAGGCTGAAACTGCTGGCCACATGCAGTCTGACATACGAACTGTAAGCCTGCTGATCAGAAAGCTACTTAAGGAACTTATCGCATTCCCTCTTGATGACAGCTAAAGAACTGCTGTTAATCACTCTTATGTCATTTGAACCTTACACTTATTGTATTATCTCAGTGTACTTATGGTACCCTTGCTTCTTAATGGGTGTATTTTGCACTGCTTGCCAAATCTCTTCCTTTAGTAGGGAGTGACTTCTGTGTGCAGATTCAGGATCAGTCCTAGGATTTTCCAGGTGTAAATTATGATTTATTTTTCTCCCATGTGTTCCAAGGAGTATAGGTCGAGGGACTTCAAACATTCACAGGAATTTAGAGTTTGACTGAATTTATGCATTAAACGATAAACAGACACGCAGTCTAACTGTACTCACCTGTCAACATGAAATGATTTCTTTGCTCCTAGGCGACTTGCTAAGGAAGGAGCACGAGGTAGCGTAGTTGTGGCAGCCGAAGAGCTCTTCTCGGGGGAGAAACTTGCACAAGAGCATCTCCTTCAGGGGCTCTGGAGAGGCTCTACGCTCACCTGCCAAGCTCTCATTTTCTACCTAGAGGACGCAAACACCGATATCATTATCAGGTATGTATTATTTTGAGTTATAAGATTTCTCTATATACTCAGACATCACAAGTTCCAAAAGTTTAAATGGTAAAAAAAAATTTATACGACACTCCTCAACAGGTTCCTTGAAGAGTCCAGGTTGTGGCATCGTCCACAGACAGTGGTGGTGTTGGTGGGAGGAGAAGATAGGATGGAAGTTCTCCTCCATCACTCTAGTCTTCGCAACTCCATTCACACACTCTACATCGCCATCGACTGGAGTAACCGCACCAGGCTACCAGTTAACAATTGGCTCAAGAGAGGAGCTGTTAATAAAGGTAACAGCTGGCGATTGTTCCTTTAAAACTTTTACTTGACGATACAGTCTACAAGACAATGACACCAAGAACTACTACGTAGTTTCACTAGTTATCATCACTGATGCGTTACTAGTTATAGATCTCAAACGTAATAATCACCATAAACTTAACAATCATCTGTTCCTGAAATTTACTCCCAGAGTCAAGTTTTAAGAAGAGTTATTTTGCAGTTTCTGTGTGGGGTGATGTATTTTTCAAGCTTGATAAATCACAAGAAAATTGCATTTCTTCGCTGGTTTCCTGCTAATGTACTGATGACATCTTTTGCAGCAGCTACTGGGACAGGAAATAACAATCCTCACTATTAATGAAATCTTCCACCTCACAACCTTCTACAGTTATGCGACTTTAAAAAGAATAACCGAAGAGTGACAGAAACCTCGTAGATGCGACCAACTTTCACTATTACACTATTTCTTCAGTTTATATTTATAGGATAAATTCAGTGAAACGTTTTTTGCTGCGATTTTATATCCTATGACTGAAACCTGTAAATCTACAAATTTTGGGCCTCGTAATACCAGCTAATATGCACAGTTTAATATTGAATGATACTTATAGGAAAAAGGAATCGATGGGTCCTGGTTCTTGAATGGGCGAAGAATGGCGTTAGAGGGAAGATACGATATAGATTCACAAATATATATATGTTAGAGAGAGAGAGAGAGAGAGAGAGAGAGAGAGAGAGAGAGAGAGAGAGAGAGAGAGAGAGAGAGAGAGAGAGAGAGAGAGAGAGAGAGAGAGAGAGAGGTATTAATGTTTTCTTTTTTTTATTACAACTCGCATTAGCTTATCCCTTCTTTTAAAGAAAAAGTAGAACATATCCACAGTCTGAATGTGTCAAGAGCTTTAAATATTAAAATGAAAGATTTAAAAGTAGAATTAGAATGTCACAATCCAGCAGAAGAAATATTGATTAACTAATTGAACAACACAACGACTATACAAAGATTCATTAACGCTGCGTGTATCCTGTACAACAATAGTCAAGGCTACTTTATTGTATTATTATTATAATCAAATAGAAGCGTACTTTATTGTATAAAATAGGGATTAACGTAAACTCTCAGTGTATACACGCCTCTTTCGCTACTTTTTAAGAAGTCTCCCTCAGCGTGCGCTATAGATGATTAACTGGGATTACAACTGACCTTCTTTTCTTATCGTTATAGCTGCTTTTTTTTGCCCCTGAGAGGGTGGATGACTTGTGTGAAATGCTAAATCATTAAACATAAGGTGTGGTGGATGATGCGCTTCCCATTATACACCATGACAATACCAAAGTACCCTAGGAGAATGCAGGAGACTCCTAGGAGGACACGAGTTCCCTAGAAGGATGTAGCAGTCTCCTTGGAAGATGCAGTCCCTTGGATAATGTAGAGATTCCTTAGAAAGATTCATTGGTCCCCTAAGAAAAGCAGACGTCTTCTAATATGATGCAGGGTCCCCTAGGAAGAAGAAGCAGTCTCTTAGGAGAAAGTGGGACATAGATCCCAATGCATTTGAATGAAAAGAATAAGTGAATATAGACTGAAATGAAAATAGCATGTTTGAAAGTTTTCGTGTAATGAGCCACACATCTTCAGAAGCAAGTTGCACATGCTTCTGAAGACGTGTGTTTGAACACATGAAACGCTCAATCATTTTCAATTCACTCTGATGTTCCATGTCTCTGGTACTGTATGTTTACCCAGCAGGAGAAACCAACGGAATGAGGACCTACCCAGCAGGAGAAACCAACGGAATGAGGACCTACCCAGCAGGAGAAACCAACGGAATGAGGACCTACCCAGCAGGAGAAACCAACGGAATGAGGACCTACCCAGCAGGAGAAATCGAAAGAAGGAGAACCTACCCAGCAGGAGAGACCGAAGGAGTGAGAACATACCCAGCAGGAGAAACCGAAGGAGTGAGAACCTACCCAGCAGGAGAAAGCGTAGGAGTGAGAACCTATAGACGGTGTCTTTACTGCGACCAAGGGGAGGCGGGCATCCAGCTCCTGCGTACAGACGAGCTCTTTCCAGGTTCAATCTCTATTGCAACTTTCACGTGTTAATTCGTAGGGAGGTGTGCAGCTCTGAGGTAATAGGATGTCATCAGGTTAGATCCATGAAAGGGGAGGATAGCTACAGTTCCTTGCATGAAGAACCTTTCACCAGTGTCATTAATTTCTTATTCTTATCTACATTCATGAGGGGTGGGGGGGGGAGTAGGAGAGCTAAAGTCATGGAAACTACAGTGTCTGGGGTACAATCAAGCTCGATTCAAGGAAGAGGAGGTTAGGTTCAATTTTTTGGATCAATGATCACTTGACAGCTTCAAAAGGCTCAGAGCTGATGATCAATACCGGTGTTAAAAGCCTGAAGCTGATCAGAAAATGCTTCGTTATATCATCGCATGGAAACCAAATGTGAGAAAATTTGAGAAAAGTGCACTTGCCCATCCCAGTTGTGCCATGGACCTTCCACTAGTTATAGTTCATTAGTGTTCAAAAAAACTGAAACCTATCGCACGAGCTGTTCTCAAGTTATAAACAGAAACCTAAGTGCAAGAAAACTGTCTGAGTATAGGCTGGTTAATTAAATTAAAAGTGTATTGAGAGTATGAGGATCAGTAAGGCTGTTTGTAACATAATCATCACCAGTCAATAATACTTTAACCCAGTAAATATACATATACTCTGAGAGACATGCACCTCTGAGTATTAGTTAGTTAAATGAATTTTAAGTCTATTACACGAGGCTCACTAAGCCGCATGTAACTTGTTCACCGCCAGTCAAGAACACTTTACTCCCTAAAATAAGGATCAAACTCTGTGTATATAAACCGAGAGATGTACAAATCTGTTCTAGTTCCACCGTGAGTGTGTGTCCTGCTTTCAATAATGCCATGAGAATATATATCATTTAAGCCCTCGCTAAATTCATAAAAGAAAAAAATCATAAAACAGCGAGTTTTCAGTTTTACTCAGTTATATTCTATTTCAAATTCATTACAATCCTCTTAGAAAAAAAAATTGTTCATATGAAACTGTAATCTTCATACCTTCTGTAAGCTACCAGGAGGGATTGAAGAAAAAAAATTGTAGTAGCAGTCCAAAAACGATCCAAGGCTTCCTCAAAGTAATGTATATCAGACTTCAAGGTTTTAAGCCGAGCAGATGAGGCGTTAACAATTTTCCTAATTTCTTTAAAAAAATAAAAAAAAAAATGTCACATAAGCAGACCAAAATCAATACACACCAACGTTTAAGGTTTGAAGCTGATCAGAAGAAACGTTCTCCAGGTTTTGCAGGAAAACAATAACGATTTTTTAATTATGTCAGTAAATCGGAAAATCAGAGTCTGCTTAGCATGAAATTTTATTACATCTTCATTTTGGTTTAGTACATCAGCTTTTAAAATTAGAAAAAATGTTCAGGAGAGGCAACGTCATGTTTTTTTGCATGGAAAAATACCTGCAGCTTATAAAACTAATTAAAATTTTTTTTCTCTTACATAGTTCAACAACAGTCCAAATCTCCAAGGTATGATATACTAGCCATGAAAGTTTGAAGCAGATACCAAAAGGCATTTTTAAGTAATAGACCTTGCAGAGAAAGAAAAAGATAAAATGAATTCCTACAAAATGACTATATGTCTGTTCTTGTGGAGAATACATATAAACAGTGTTGCCATATAAAACAATTCTCTTTATCAATCTATATTGTTCTATATTCTCTCTCAAAATTTTTAGAGACTCTAAGGAACATGATGGGGCACAGATTTAAGGTAGTGGCAAAGTCTTACTGCCCAGTGATATCGTACAGGAAGGTGACGCAGGACCCTGGTGCTCCTGTGGTGCCGCAGGACTCTGTCGGTGTTCGTATCCTGGACATCATCGCTGCTCGCTTTAACTTCACGTGTGTCTCTGAAGTCTTCCAGTATTTCCTTATTTTGTGTCTAATTTCCACTCATATTTTCCTCCTTAATGTTTAATATAAATTTTTTTCTATTTTATATATATTTATATATTTTTTTAAAGAAATTAATTCTGCATTTGTGTCACACAATTTTTAAAGCTGTATTTGAATTAATGGACAAATAGCACGTTTGATTTGCATTCATTCATGCTAGAATCAACAACAACTATTGTTTACTATACAGTGAGAGGTGTGTATAAGTAGGACAATGTCAATGTCATCAGTTGATTGTTTTTTATGCTTTGGATCCCTAGCACTTGTATAGCAGCGGCTGCTTGCCACTGAACATAACTCTCATTAAAAGCCATTTCTCCCGACAACCCAAATACTAAAACAACAAATATTTGCATTTAATTTACAGTTACGAGATGCGGGAACCACTGGATGGTCACTTTGGTACCCTCATTACTGGGAGGAACTGGTCGGGAATCGTGGGAACCCTCCAACAAGACAAGGCAGACATGTCCATGGACCTGACGGTCTTCGCATCTAGGTCGGAGGTTATAGACTACTCAAAGATCTATTATTACGACCCCTTTCTCATTGTGTCGCTCCAGCCCAAACCTCTTCCTCGGCATCTGGCTCTTATAAGGCCGTTTACAGGTAGCATAGAATATTGTGTATACAACTATGCTCAAAGTACCTAGATCTCCAAGAGCTACAAAGTCTTGTAATTTCTTCAAAGGAGGATGTTGTGGTGTAGATATATTGCCTAATTTAGGCATATGGAGTTATAATATATGAATTAGTTTATTATATCAATATTTAATATTTATTACATTTTTAATAAGTTTCTATTTAAAATGTTTGAATATCGACACTTATGATAAATAATAATAATAATAATAATAATAATAATAATATAGGTGTTGACAGTATCACATTACAATAGGTAAAAGAAGTTATAGTAGGTAAATTAGACCTGAATTATTTATAATAAGTCAAAGCATAAATTACATGAGGTTGAGGAGACATATTTTTAACGAGAGTTTTAAAACAATTGGCAGGTATGGAACTTTTTTTTTATCCTCAGGTAGGGAGTTCCATATTTTGAAGCAATTAATTTGCAAGCAGCTCCTAAGCAGGTTAAGCCTAACAAGTGGTATGTCTAAGAGACATGTTCCTTGTTTTGTGTCTGTGTGATCCCTTAATTCGACTTTATATATTTTTTCCATGTCTGCTAGATATAAAACTAGAATTTAAACGTTTAATTGAATTTAAAACCTGTCGACTACACAGGAGACATTAAGGCTACATGCAAACTTTTCAATAAGCAGTCAAAAATACCTTAATCGTTGAAATATAGATTTTCATAAATTCTCAGCATAAGTATGCTGAAAATAAATTATAAAATTTTAGTTGAATGGATCCGTAAGCCAGCGGAATACTTCGGTCAGATAACCAAAAGCTACAGACCCGCGTCAGGAAACATAAGATAATTTATATCATATTCACAACAGTTTCTTATTATTTTAGACAAGTTCGTGAAACAGTAATTTAAAAGCACATTAAAGCGATGTTATACTATCCTCATCGTCACTATCTAGACAAAATTAGAAGTACAATGTAGCTGACTTTTCTCAGCAAATAGCTGCTATACGAACCGTGAGGTCTTATGATTTCTGCCTCTCCTATGACCTTTATTTTTACTGCTACTTTTAGACAGTCAATGTTGTACAATAAATTATTTGAATGTGTATCATTTCTTCTACATTTATCTGCAGGAAAAATTTGGGGACTGATTATAGTGTTCACTTTGATCACTGGTGTCAGTCTATGGGCAGTGCTGAAGGCTTGGTCGTGGGTGTCGTCAAATCAGTCTCATGACTTCAACTATGCCTTATTTTATGTCTGGAGCTTACTGCTGGAAAATAATCCCTTCGGATTTCCTGCCAACATTAGCGCTAAGGTAAATATCCACAAATATCAAGGGAACAAAATTTATACTTTGTCAGTGTCTTGGGAGTGAGATGAGTTGTGTGAAACCTCGCACTGAGCTACAGATAGTAGCTGTGCTAACGTATCAAAGTTTGCAGTCTGTGGCAAGAAGTGGATCTTATTTTTAGTGATCCTCACCGTGCAGTGGAAGACCAGCTGGCAGAATCTGTTAAGCAGTACTCTCCTTAAAGTAGAGGTCTTTTCCAAAATTTTCTGTTACTGATTAATATATTTTTTTCTTTGAAACAAGTTTGAAAATTTAACGCTTTGCATTAAACGTATTTTAGATCAGTTCAGTTTTATTTTATATTTATTAATTTCAGTGATATTTTTTCAGACTGATATATGTTGATTTTTTGCGTAAACAAATTTTCACTTTTTTTTCGGCAAAAAGACCGTTCACACTCGATATACACACTAAGAGGTGCATTTCTCTCAGAGTATATATGCTGAGAGTTTAATTTAATCCCTATTTTTGGCTCAGGTTCAGGTAGGTTTGCCAGGAGGGGTCTTAGCCCGGGTCTTCTCAAGACCTGGGCCAAGAGTTTGTCATCGGATGAAAATAAAGAGTATATATTAGATTACGGTGGTGCCTTGAATCTAAGTAATAATTAAGACGACAAACTAGATTTCTTCTCTAATTACGTACAGATGTTGGTGGGTTGGTGGCTGTTATCATGCCTGGTCTTGGGCACAGCATACAGATCCTCCCTTATAGCGCATCTCTCCGTCCAGGGCAAGACAGAACCCATCAACTCATTTGAAGACATTCTGAAGCAGAATGACTGGTCGTGGGGCTTTAGTTTTTTGGAAGGATCAACATATGAGTATTTCAAACGAAATACCGATGACATTTTCATAAAAATATTCAAGGGTAATAAGGTGAGCATTTTAGATGAGCCTAGTCTAAACTTTCTATTTGATTTAGATTTTGTCTTACTTTTTCTATTTCTGTGTCATTGTTGTAAAATGTGTGGAAATAAATTCAGCCCATTTAAGTGAAACTCCCAAATTAAGCATTTGCAGGAGAAGATTCACTTATATTTAGTACTAACAACAGTGGAGCAAAAACCTTATGTCTAATTTTATCATAACGTTATAGATGGAGTGGATACTAGACTGTAAGAAAATATCCAGTGCCGGAACTTAAATACAGTCAGTTGGTTGTCAAGCGGTAATTGAAGAAATGAACTAACATAGACGAGATTGTACCATTTTGAGGCCTAGTTCTTCAACATTTTGTTTCCATATTATCTAATGTTACGGTCCACAACAAATATATGGAATACACAGTTTAGCTTCAGAGGCAAACTCTAAACGAAGAATTTTTTGTGTGAAAAAGTATCTTTTCTCTTAAAAAAATAGATGTTTCCAATTCATATTAACATGAATAAATAATCTTTCTTTCAGAACAGTAATACAACCTTCGAGGGGATAGAGAGAGTTTTAGCTGGTCGCTTCTCATTTATTGCATACAGGAATGAGATTCAATGCGAAATCGTTCCTCAGTACACTGACAAACACGGTAATTCACCTCTCCACTTCAGCACCACAGAGTACACAACTGTCAGCTGGAACGCCTGGGGTTTCAGGCAAGTCATCTCAGGGCTTGTTTATATTTTAAATTATGTGAAGTGAAAGTCTGGATCATTCAGTGGCAGGAGTGATGGAGGCTCAATCCTTCATCCAAACATGTTTTAAAGTAGTCTCAGGAAGAGATCCTCATTGTAAAACAGTGTTCTTCTGTTATATTGGATGAGGATCATGCCAAACACAGGTTATCCATCATCCAGGCTGCTGACTCACGCCGCATACGGGACCCCAGGGAATTCTGGGCTTTCATCCGGAAGGTCACTGGAGTTCCAAAAACAACACATTTCCAGCACATCACACAACAACACAAACATCACAGACCCAACACAAGCAGCACATGCCTTCAAAGACATTCGGGAAAATATTTTCCACCCTCACCCTCCTGATCCATCTGCACAACAACACACATGTTATAGAACACTGGGTATCCTCACATAGACACATCACCTGCGATCCTCTCTCACCTCCACCCACATTCTCAACACTCCTTTCTCTTAAACTTTTGTTAAATCCTTAATCCTGAAGCTTCCTCCCAAAGCTCCTGGAGCTTCTGGGCTATCTCACCACATTCTCCGCCACCTCCCTAACACTGTCATTTCCGCTCTTACTGACCTTTACAATGCTTGCCTTGCTTCTGGCAACTTCCATTCTCTATTCAAATCTGCTATTGCCACACTCATTCCCAAACCCAACAAGGACCCAACTGACCCGAGGAACTATAGACCTATCAGCCTACTAGAAACCCTCGGAAAGACATTTGAACGACTAAGGACCCACATAAAGACTAGCCACCTCCTGACTGACCGACAATTTGGTTTCCGCCAACACGTCTCGACGCAAGCAGCTCTTAACATCATTCTGAACTATATTCTAATCAATAAGGCCCAAGGATGTACAACAGCCCTGGCTGCTAAGGACGTGGAGAAAGCCTTCGACACGGTCTGGCATTAGGGGCTCAAGTACAAGCTATGTAACCTTTTTGACCTTCCCCCGAATGTCAAGAAATTACTGTGCAACTTCCTTGATGGCCGTACGATGCGAATCAAGTTCAGAAACTGTCTCTCTGACTCCTTCACCCTTCATGCTTGAGTTCCCCAAGGCTCTGTGCTGTCTCCTACCCTGTACGTCCTTTACAAAAACGACATTCCTAACCCAGCGCATTGCAACACATTCACACTAGTATATGCTGACATCACACAACTCACCGCAAACGAACAGTACAAATATCAATCACTCAGAACACAACGCGAAGTAGACAGGATCAGTGCCTGGGAGATTCTTTGGCGCATTAAAACCAATGCCAATACATATAAGTTTACCTACTTCTTCCCAAAAGGACGCCCACCCTCACACTAAACTACACCTGTACAAGGATCTTATTCGACCACTTATCACTTATACACCTCTTGCTGTTTCTCTCGCTGCCAAAACAAACGTCCTGAAACTGCACCGAATTCAGAACCGTGCACTGCGGTGGGTGCTGGGCGTAGCGTGGGCGTGCACTGCGGTGGGTGCTGGGCTTCCCCTCTCCAACCCATATCATGCATTTGAGAAGCAGACAACAGCAAACCAGCCTTGGCGTTGTGCCGACACCTGTGTGAATGTCCTTTGCCTCCCAAACCAGTCCAGTACCACCATTGCTCCAAACACATTCTTGTAGTCAGCACGGCCCAGCAACTATTCACTCTACCTAGCCAACCAACGCTATGAAGCTGGGTTTAGCCCTGGCCCTTTTTCTCAATTCTCTTATCCCTTCCTCTCACCCACTTTTATTAAAAGATATAATTAATTTCATATTCACAACTGTCCCCAATATTTATAATAAACTGAACCACATCTCTGTCCGTGCTGATCTATTACAGCGATGTTGTACTGTGAAAATAAATTGATGAACTATTAGTGAAACCACAAAACCAGCTCAGTGAATATAATGAATTCTTAAAATTTTAAACCAGTTTGTGTGAAAATGTTTGTTGGTGTGTTTTAATCTAAGTGCTTTGTACGTAACTTACACATTTATCTCTTAATTACCCACATTTAATTTGAAAATATATCGTAATTAAAAGAAGTTTAATTGATTTAATCTATAAACTAACTAAAATATGTTTATAAATTCAAAACTAATAAAAAAAAAACACAACCAAATATGCTTCAAAGAAAGGGAGCCCCGATTATCGGCCTCGTCAGCAGAATGAAGCAAAGAATGATCGAGACGGGTCTCATAGACCACTGGTCGGACGACATAGTTAGAGCAGAGGCCCAACGCATTAGACAAGTGCAAGGACTGAAGACGACATTGTTTACTAAGGTAAGATACAAGAGTCTTTGGACGACAGAATTTCTCTCTGAAAATTTTTATTAACTTTTGCCTAATTAGGAACATTACTATTACTCATTAATGGCTGAATATAGCATATCTAAATATTGAAACAAAAGTTTGTTTATGGGAAAGCGTTTTACATGTAATTTGATCAATATGAAATACATTGTCAACGGTACAAATGCGTGAAAAGTTATTATTATATAAACGACAGATCTGTTAACACTCTGTATATATATATATATATATATATATATATATATATATATATATTAATATTTATAAATATAGTATATATATATATATATGATATATTCGAATGGTCCATTGATAGGGGACAAAATAATATATAATATATATATATATATATGTCGTGCCTAATAAACCGAATCGTCCAGTTTGGCCTATTTGGCAAGGCTTAACTTTGTCGAATAAGCCGAATGAAAATTTATCCAATAAATCAGCGGTAATCGATCTGAATATAACGAAAAATATAATGTACAATAGATTTAATGTAATATTAAATATTAATTTCATCAATAATATATATATAACAGAATTTAGCTAAAAAGAAATTGCGTTAATTTTAAGTGAAGTTTCTAAGTTAGTATTGTTCCAAAAATAATAATCATTATATCATCATTAATGAAAAAAATGATCAATCTGTAAAGTTTGGGGGTGGGGTAGTTTAATTTTTAAGGGAGTTCTGAGTATTCGGCAAGTTCGGCTCATTTATTTATGTTCTATGTTGTTTTTTTGTACTTTGTGCATTTGCATCCATTCTGTAATATGAAGATGGGAATTTAATCACATAGTTTAAGAGACATTGTAAGGGAAAGACAGAGTTGTAGAATAACGCGATAGATGCAGAAGACGGTGGAAGAAGAAGCAATCAGTCCCTCATCCTAAGAAAAGTGATGAGCACCTTAGTCTTGAAGAATCTGAAGCATAAGCAAGAAGATTTTGTGCTTATATTCTGGAGTCAGATGAGGTGCAGCTGACGAAGACATTGTGGATCCTACATCCTAGTGGAAGTAGGTTATTCCAAGGAGTTGAGGCAGGAGTAGGCAAGTAGGTTGTGGTGATGTCCTATGTACCAAGATTCCTTGATGTTGCTGTGTCTGACAACTTGTTTATCAATGGTATACAACACCATTAAAAGGATGAATTAGAAATATGTGCAACATCTGTGCCATCTAGTGGCATTATCAGTACAAGTTTTGAACATAATCTAAAGACTGTAGAAATAATTTAAGCGTCACCCTTCTTGCCTGTTCTTCAGATTCTTGAAGACTACACTGCTTATCACGACAGATGAATCTTGACCATTGCATACAAGTCATTATATAAACTATACCACGGTGAAGTTTTGAGACACTCTGACCGCGGGTTCGAACCCCACCCGTGGTATGGTTTGTTTGCAATCGTGTCATTAAAATTTCGGAGTCAAGTCATATATATATATATATATAATATATATATATATATATATATATATATATATATATATATATATATATATATATTTTAGCAAGACAACCACTATAACCACTATGAAAAGATGTGACTGTGAGGTGTATTCTTGCCCCTTTATAAGCCTTCTTGTTTATGTTTTGTGTTTTATAGTTCCTTGATAATGTGAGTAGTCACGAAAGCGCTTGGAATTCCTCTATTTTTTCATAGTGGTTGTCTTGCATATTGTGATATCACCTGTTTACTGTGATCTTTTTACATATATATATATATATATATATATATATATATATAATGTATGACAAATTTAGCATTTATTGCTAAATCAAAAACTTTGTAAGTGACAACGTTTCACTTTATATAAAAGCTTAACAATTCACTGAATTAAAAAAATAAATAATTGTAAGCCAAGAGTATCACTGCCATTTATAAAGCATTCCATACACCATTAAAATGTCATATTTGTTCCTGTTTGTCGGTATTCACATATCATTCCAGTCTGGGTACCGTAGCAAACACGCCAGTTAGGAGACTGACTGGTTCCCTGGCTTACAAGTTAGTTGCGTGACTAGTACCCTAACATTCATGGTATTAAGTACTGTTACAGATTCACAAGAGTTAAATAACGTATTATCATTACATGCTCATTATCTTATCACAGGTGGAGAACAAGGAGTTCGTAGTTTTGGAGATGGATCACCTTCAGGGCGCCTTCTATATCTGGCTGTTGGGCATCGCCATGGCTTTATTTTCTTTTTTGGGAGAGAACTTTGCCCACTGTCACACACGTTTTCTTAGAACACATAAATGGAAGAGAGAGATATCTCAGTCCAATGTATAGAAAGGTGGAAAACGAGGATTAGTTTGAAGTAATCAGTCCCTCAGGTTGGAGTAGATGTGTCCAGTCCATTAATGTTGATAAAAATGCAGCACGCTACAAGGGCAGTACACTTAGAAGTGGCACAGGATTTATCTGCAGAACAGTTCATACAGCTGTTTCGTAAATTTGCAGCTAGGAGATCCTTTCCGAGACTCATGATTTCAGATAATGCCACTAACTTTGTAGCGGGAGCGCAACATTTGAAGGAATTAAATGAGATAGTCTATTCCTTCCGTCATATCGTTCACAAATACCAGAAACAGCACCGGTCCTAGGACGCAGTCTGCCACTACCTGCGAGGAGGGTAAAGGGGGGAAGGAGGAAAGGGCTACTAGGAGTGAGGTGCAGTCCCCACCCAGGGTAAATTCGTCAGCCTTGAAACTGGTCTTCTCAAACCCGAATTTCCTTGAAGAGATACTGACCATTCACCAATCAGAGCTTAGTATCTTCACACTATTAAAAATATCTCCGAAAAATCCTCCACTGCATAACCGGAGGCCTCAAATAGAAAGTATCTCACCCACCTCAAGGTGAGACTCAGAATTGCTACATGACGCAGGTATCCTTCATCCCATCGGTTTTACGCGTGACGCACTCAGAGATTAAATTTTCCTTTGGCAGTAAGTGGTACCAAAGACTCAGACGACACCGTGGTAAATTATGACTGAAGAAATTTTCTACAGGAATTCAACAAGTGTAACATTATTTGTGTATTAATGAGAGATTGTGGTCATTAATTCATGTGATATAGAAAAACAAATATTTACGTAGTGCTTAACAAAATGATTGCTACTCCTAATAGTTTTCCTAAGAGTTGAATATATTAGTCGTCTTCAGCTGTGACAAATAAGAGTGCCATCTAGCGGATTCCTAAATATAAGAGAAAATTTATAAGCTTTTAAGTCACTGTATGTTGCATCACTGATACTTCTGTTATCAATGTTTACTTTTGTTAGGATTATTGCATTTATATAACATGCTAAATCCATGTTGGGTCATGCAGTGCAAGATGTGGAACCTTGAGCCTCAGTCCATAATAGTTAGAAACTCATCTTCCGTAGCAGGCAGGATCTCATTGTTTACTTTCAAAAGCTAACCAGGAGCTATAAATTTAATTTCAATATCACTTGTTAATTATAAATTACTGGTAGTCATGATGGTCATATGCCACTGATAAAGTATCCTTCATGAACTATAAGCTTACTGTTTTTCAATATGTGGACCAAAAGTCTGGGTTTACGAAAGCTTTCTTATACGTTAAAGAAAGCCAGTGGCAGAAAATTGGAAGGGATTGTTCTTAAGGTGACTAGTGAAAAACGGGAGCATTGTTTTCCTTGTGAAATATCATCTTAAAGGATTTGAAATTAATCTGTGTAGTCGACATAATATTATTTTTATTTGTTCATATAAATATATGTTAAAAATTGCTCTAATTTATGAGGATTTATCATAAATTATCCACTTTTCATTATATCTGTGTAATCTACAGGAAACACTATTCCTGGGACCATTGATCTGTAATGTTTGTGTATCACAAAGTTGTATAACACTGACGAAAGCTTAAAACAGATACCCTCACTACCTCCCTCATTATCTTACCCTCACCACCTCCCTCACCATCATACCCTCACCACCTCTCTCATCATCTTACCCTCGCCACCTCCCTCACAACCTCCCTCATCACCTCCCTCACCACCTCCCTCACCACCTTACCCTCAACAACGACTTTACCCTTACCGTTGTTCGACAAATAATATTTAATACTATTATTCTCTTTTTTTTTTCAATCATAAAAACACATGAAACATATGTTAGTCAAATATATGCAAATACACAAAATTAAATATGCAAACATTTGCAAATCTATACTGATTTTTACAAAAACTAAACATAAACAAATATATTAAAAAAATAAACATATATACATGTATACAAAAATAAACATATACAAATATATACAAAAATAAATTTATACAAATATATACAAATAAATACAATATACAAGTTTCTAAGAATAATCTGCACTTGGTATATTAGATACGTGTAAGCCAGAGCATAATTCACCTTTTAAAAACTTCACTTATTCTCTTTAAATACAATTTACGTCAATGTACTGTTTGTATTATCTTACCAAACTCCCTGTGAGCGAAACATAATAAATATCTTATTGTTTGCGATCGTGTTTGTTTACCTGGTGCCTCGCATCATTACACTTACCCTGGTGCCTCGCAGTATCACACGTAACCTGGTGCCTCGCATTATTACACTTACCCTGGTGCCTCGCGGCATCACACGTACCCTGGTGCCTCGCAGTATCACACGTACCCTGGTGCCTGGCAGTATCACACGTACGCTGGTGCCTCGCAGTATCACACGTACCCTGGTGCCTCGCAGTACCACACGTACCCTGGTGCCTCGCAGTATCACACGTACCCTGGTGCCTCGCAATATCCCACGTACTCTAGTGCCTCGCAGTATCACACGTACCCTGGTGCCTCGCAGTATCACACGTACCCTGGTGCCTCGCAGTACCACACGTACCCTGGTGCCTCGCATTATCACACGTACCCTGGTGCCTCGCAGTATCACACGTAGTATAGTGCCTCGCAGTATCACACGTACCCTGGTGCCTCGCAGTATCACACATACCCTGGTGCCTCGCAGTATCACACGTACCCTGGTGCCTCGCAGTATCACACGTAACCTGGTGCCTCGCGGCATCACACGTAACCTGGTGTCTCGCAGTATCACACGTACCCTGGTGCCTGGCAGTATCACACGTACCCTGGTGCCTCGCAGTATCACACGTACCCTGGTGCCTCGCAGTATTACACGTACCCTGGTGCCTCGCAGTATCACATGTAACCTGGTGCCTCGCGGCATCACACGCACCCTGGTGCCTCGCGGCATCACACGTAACCTGGTGCATCGCAGTATCACACGCACCCTGGTGCCTCGCAGTATCACACGTACCCTGGTGCCTCGCAGTATCACACGTACCCTGGTGTCTCGCAGTATCACACGTACCCTGGTGCCTCGCAGTATCACACGTACCCTAGTGCCTCGCAGTATCACACGTACCCTGGTGCCTCGCAGTATCACACGTACCCTGGTGCCTCGCAGTATCACACGTACCCTGGTGCCTCGCAGTATCACACTGACGCTGGTGCCTCGCAGTATCACACGTACCCTGGTACCTCGCAGTATCACACGTACCCTGGTGCCTCGCAGTATCACACTGACGCTGGTGCCTCGCAGTATCACACGTACCCTGGTGCCTCGCAGTATCACACGGACGCTTGTACCAACACAAGCACACCCCACACATCATTAAAAATCGAGTGTACCAACACGCAGCTCGACATTAGTGTACGACAACATTCGTGCGCCATCCCTAAAGCAATTAACATAACGACAAACATCAGCAAGAATGAAATACATTTGGTGTACCATGAAGACTATCACCCTCTCGCCTGAGGTGTGGCACCATCACTCTGAGGTGTGGCACCATCACTCTGAGGTGTGGCACCATCACTCTGAGGTGTGGCACCATCACTCTGAGGTGTGGCACCATCACTCTGAGGTGTGGCACCATCACTCTGAGGTGTGGCACCATCACTCTGAGGTGTGGCACCATCACTCTGAGGTGTGGCACCATCACTCTGAGGTGTGGCACCATCACTCTGAGGTGTGGCACCATCACTCTGAGGTGTGGCACCATCACTCTGAGGTGTGGCACCATCACTTGAGGTGTGGCACCATCACTCTGAGGTTGGCACCTCACTCTGAGGTGTGGCACCATCACTCTGAGGTGTGGCACCATCACTCTGAGGTGTGGCACCATCACTCTGAGGTGTGACACCATCACTCTGAGGTGTGGCACCATCACTCTGAGGTGTGGCACCATCACTCTTATAGTAAGTTGAGTGATACTGGGAGCATGGTCACACCCAGTGATAAATGGAGTGATCCCTACCAGGGATAAAGGGAGAGAATGGTCCCTCCCAGGGATAAAGGGAGAAAGTGATCCCTACCAGGGATAAAGGGAGAGAATGGTTCCTCCCAGGGATAAAGGGAGAAAGTGATCCCTACCAGGGATAAAGGGAGAGAATGGTCCCTCCCAGGTATAAAGGGATAAAGTGATCCCTCCCAGGAATAAAGGGAGAGAATGGTCCCTCCCAGGGATAAAGGGAGAGAATGGTCCCTCCCAGGGATAAAGGGAGATAGTAAAACTGATCAATTAGCAAGAACTCATTTAAAATTTAGTCCTTTCTAAAATTTTCTCTTATACGTTTAAAGATATATTTTTTTCAATTATGTTAATGTAAAAATTAATAATTTTGTACCAAAAGAACCTTAGAAAACTTACCTACCCTTATTATAACAAGCGCTATTTAATTTAGCCTAATCCAACTAAATATATTTTAGATAAGTTTACAATAATTTAATAATAAACAAACACAATGAAATATATTTTTTCGTTATGTTCAGAATGATTTTTATGAAATTATTGTTCACCTCTTTACTCACCTGTCTGGCTGCTGAGATAAATAGACGTTTGATGTGGTATTTAGAGACACAATAGTCTTTCCACTAGTCAATATGGCTTTCGTAAGGGCCGTTCTACCATTGACACCTTACTGCGCTTGGATACGTATGTTCGTAATGCCTTTGCCAATAACCACTCAGTTATTGCCATCTTTTTTGACCTTGAAAAGGCATATGACACAACTTGGAGGTATAATATTTTGGCCCAGGCCCACTCCTTAGGCCTCCGAGGCAATCTACCGTATTCGGGTTAATAATATGCTTTCCCTGGACTTTGTCCAAGCTAAAGATGTCCCCCAGGGATGTGTTCTGAGCACAACACTTTTTCTCCTTGCTATAAATGATATGGCATCTGTTCTTCCATGCAATATTTGGTCTTTGCAATAGCTTGTGCAGGTGGTGACTGTCACCTCATTGCAGTTTCTCTCCAGCATGCGGTCAACCGTGTTTCCAATTGGGCCACCACTCATGGGTTTAAATTTTCTAGTACTAAAACTCACCAAATTACTTTCACTGGACGTTCTGTCGTCTCTGACCATCCATTGGTTTCTACACCAAAGGAATAATCAGAGGCAACCACACCCAAGTTTCTTTAATAACTGATTCAGAGTATACTGTCTGGAGATGTTGACAATAATGTAGCTGCAGTAATGGATGAACTGTATCCATTACTAATGTTTGCCTAATAATGTATGCATTATCGCCGCTATGCTTCTGAAACAAAAGTCAAGAAGACTCCATTAAGATTATAACCTTCTGGGTAACTGGCGCTTGAAATCCAATACCTTTGTGTTCAGTCATGGGCGTCTGCTAACATCAATGTGAGGAATAAGTGTGTTGAGTATATATTGTATGTTAATTTGATAAGGGTAAACGAGTAGTCTCCTACCGAACTACTCGGCGTTGTTTAGACTATCAGCACCACGTACTTTCCCCAGAGAGAACTACTGGTGCTTACCTGTCGATCAGGGTAAGCCAGTAGTGTCACTATAGTCCTGATTCTCCTCCTGATACGTAGCCCTCTGTGATTGCTAGTTTTATTTTATATTACCTGTATTGACTTAGGTTTAACCTGGCTAATCACGTATCTCTATGTCCTCTGGTAACCTCACTTTTTCTGAGCCCGTACAACTGGTGTTGGGTCACTATTGTTTTATAGATCAGGAAGAAAGCACTCTGTATCTTGACACCAGCTCCTGGGTGCTCGTAGGCTGAATCAACTATACGACTGTCCTTGTTTAGTCTTCAACTAGCCTCAACATCGCTTGATTGCTGTTCAGAGAAAATTGTCAAGTGAACTACCAACGTGTGAACATCAAGGCTTTTCTCATATTCTGTGTATCCTTACACAGACCGGCGGAGCTTTCAAGAACCCAGCTTCCACCTTCATCCCAGAAACTTCTCTTGTTAACTTTAGTCGCCATAATATATTCTCTTTTTCTATTTTGTTTCAGTTATATTTAATTAGACGTTATATATTTCTATATTAAAAAACTTTCCTTTTCATCCTAAATATTTATCTTTATTGCTTATTATTAATTTGATTTATTTAATTTTTCTGTTCTTTAGTTTTCATAAAGAAACTCCAAGATATCTACACCTTGGCTTTTATTATTATTGGGCATTCTAGTACAAACGATATCCACATCAAGGCTTTTCTTGTTATTATATATTATAGTAAAATAACAAAGCCTTGATGCACAGCATCATTGTGCAAAAAGACACAACATGATGCTGTGCACACACACACACACACACACACACACACATATATATATATATATATATATATATATATATCTGCCACATTGCCCCCCTATCTACCCTATCATACGCCTTTTCCAAATCCATAAATGCCACAAAAACATCTTTACCCTTATCCAAATACTGTTCACCTATATGTTTCACTGTAAACACTTGGTCTACACACCCCCTACCTTTCCTAAAGCCCCCTTGTTCATCTGCTATCCTGCTTTCTGTTTTACTCTTAATTCTTTCAATAATAACTCTACCATACACTTTACCAGGTACACTCAACAGACTTATTCCCCTATAATTTTTGCACTCTCTTTTGTCCCCTTTGCCTTTATACAAAGGAACAATACACCTGCAGATGTTGCAGGTGTATGGAATAGGAGGAAGGTTACTGAAAGCAGTGAAGAGTTTTTATGAGGATAGTGAGGCTCAGGTTAGAGTGTGTAGGAGGGAAGGGGACTATTTCCCAGTAAAAGTGGGCCTTAGACAAGGATGTGTGATGTCACCGTGGTTGTTCAATATATTTATAGATGGGGTTGTAAGAGAAGTGAATGCGAGGGTCTTGGCAAGAGGTGTTGGGCTAAAAGATAAAGAAGCAAATACAAAGTGGGAGTTGTCACAGTTGCTTTTTGCTGATGACACTGTGCTTTTGGGAGATTCTGAAGAGAAGCTGCAGAGGTTGGTGGATGAATTTGGTAGGGTGTGTAAAAGAAGAAAATTGAAAGTGAATATAGGAAAGAGTAAGGTGATGAGGATAACAAAAAGAATAGGTGACGAAAGATTGGATATCAGATTGGAGGGAGAGAGTATGGAGGAGGTGAATGTATTCAGATATTTGGGAGTGGATATGTCGGCGGATGGGTCTATGAAGGATGAGGTGAATCATAGAATTGATGAGGGGAAAAGGGTGAGTGGAGCACTTCGGAGTCTGTGGAGACAAAGAACCTTGTCCATGGAAGTAAAGAGGGAATGTATGAGAGTATAGTTATACCAACGCTCTTATATGGGTGTGAAGCATGGGTGATGAATGTTGCAACGAGGAGAAGGCTGGAGGCAGTGGAGATGTCATGTCTGAGGTCAATGTGTGGTGTGAATATAATGCAGAGAATTCGGAGTTTGGAAATTAGGAGGAGGTGCGGGATTACCAAAACGATTGTTCAGAGAGCTGAGGAGGGGTTGTTGAGGTGGTTTGGACATGTAGAGAGAATGGAACGAGACAGAGTGACTTCGAGTGTATAAATCTGTAGTGGAGGGAAGGCGGGGTAGGGGTCGGCCTAGGAAAGGTTGGAGGGAGGGGGTAAAGGAAGTTTTGTGTGCGAGGGGCTTGGACTTCCAGCAAGCATGTGTGAGCGTATTTGATAGGAGTGAATGGAGGCATATGGTTTTTAATACTTGACGTGCTGTTGGAGTGTGAGCAAAGTAACATTTATGAAGGGATTCAGGGAAACCGGCAGGCCGGACTTGAGTTCTGGAGATGGGAAGTACAGTGCCGGCACTCTGAAGGAGGGGTGTTAATGTTGCAGTTTTATAACTGTAGTGTAAAGCACCCTTCTGGCAAGACAGTGATGGAGTGAATGATGATGAAAGTTTTTCTTTTTCGGGCCACCCTGCCTTGGTGGGAATCGGCCGATGTGTTAATAAAAAAAAAAAAAAAAAATATATATATATATATATTAATCAGACTATTCATGTCTTGGCTTCCCATGATCAATGCAACAGCTGGGAGTAAGGGTGGAAGAGAGTCGTTAGTTACGTGTCTGTGTCCAGACAGTAAAGACCCAGTCTCCCGCTGTCCCACCGCAATAAGATCTGTTTCAGTCACTCCATGATAAGAGAAAGGTATTTACCCCCTCCCCCTCATTCCTTCCTCTCCCATATCCAAAAATTACAGTAAGTTCAGAAGCTCGAGATCAACACTTGAACAGGCCCGGAAGCTTTAGTTCAGCAGATTCAAGAAATCTTGAAGCTGGCGATCAACTCTTAAGTAGGCTAGGAAAATATTCATGCAGTAAAAAAGTAAACATTGTGCATTTATCTGTTTGATAAATCAACAGATCCTCAAATACATGAAATGTCAAATAAAGAACGTATATGTAATTAAACTTCATAATTACAATGTTGAAGCAAAGAAAATCCCGTGAACAGTAAACTGGATACCGATTTTCACAGTCCCAATTAAAAAAAATTAAAACAATGTTCATAGAGTTTTAGATAATTAAAAAAAATATTTTCCACTGTTATTGCGCTGTGTAAGTCCCAATTTGCCAATTTATTTAAATACATTAGAATATTAGTTTCTGTGAGATAACTGCAGAATTCCTCTTCTGATCAGCTTTTTAGAAGAGTTGAGTTTTAGCTTCTAGCTCTGTTAAGGGAGTTGATCTGAAGCTCCACTATTACTGATAGGTTTGAAGCAGAGGTACATGGCCTCTTGCGTGGGCTGGGATACAGGGGTCTAGGGTTTTGTGATATAGAGAATAATACTGTCGGACCAAGCAGCAACTGAAACAATTCTAGTGTTTTAATCACAGGGAGAGCGATGTTTTGTTCGGCTCTGGGATTCTTCTTGTGGACTGCGTTGAGTACTGTGGCTCTGCAGTATGCCAACTGCGGTGAGAGATGGGAGAGGACAAAGGCGAGTAGCCGTCTTAAATTAGTGACCAGCTTAAAGAAGGAATTCCATGGTTTGAAGAACAAGGTGGATAGCCCACACGAGCATGTGGGTGATATAGAACAAAGTGAAGACTGGGAGAGCGAGGAAGAGGACCTGAAGAAATGTATTGACGGCTGGGATCATATGAGCCGGTTTAAGCATGTGGGTCGTCTGAAACTCGAAGTGAGGAAAGAGGTCGCGGTGAAGGTGCAGGAGGTGGTGGAGCAGCACCTCTCTGAGTGTCACCTGGTCGTGGCCACCACCACCCAACTAAGTCCAACCTTCACGTCTATTCTCAGGTGAGATAACAGCTTTCTTCTCTGTGTTGTTCATTTTTCTTCTTTATTATTTTGTTACTATTACTGTTAATAATTATAAAAATAACATTATTTATTATTATTATTATTATTATTATTATTATTATTATTATTATTATTATTATTATTATTATTATTATTATTATTATTATTATTATTAAGGACGGAGGCTCAATCCCAATTATTATTAAGGACGGAGGCTCAATCCCACATTATTCTTTTCCTATTGTTATTGTTATGATAAACAAAATCTAAGTTTTCACTGACAGGAAACTGGTGACATAAAAATTTTTGTGGGTCAGTCTCCACAAGAAGTGGTGGATGCGTGAGTATCCAGGTCTTCTGCTGGATTAAGTCCTGATCAACCAGGCTGGAACTGCTGGCCACATGCAGCCTGACATACGAACTTTAACCCTGCTAATCAGAAAATTACTTGAGAAACTTATAAAATTCCCTCTTGATGACAGTTAAAGGATTGTTCCTAATCATTCTTATGTCTGATGAGAGTTTTTTTTAAGTCTTATATCCATTACACTTATTGTATTATCTCAGTGTACTAATGGTACCTCTGCATTTCAATGGGTTTGCCAAGCCTCTTTCTTTAGTAAGGATTGATTTCTGTGTGCAGATTCAGGACCAGTCTCTTCAGGATTTTCCGGGTTTTAATTATGATTTATCTTTCTCGCCTGTGTTCCAAGGAGCAGAGGTTGAGGGACATTCTCAGTAATTTAGAACCTGACTGAATTTATGCATTAAACGATAAACAGACACGCAACCTAACTGTACTCACCAGTCAACATGAAAGAGGTTCTTTGCTCCTAGGCGACTTGCTGAAGGAGGAGCACGAGGAAGCGTAGTTGTGGCAGCGGAAGATCTCTCTTCGGGGGAGAAACTTGCACAAGAGCATCTCCTTCAGGGGCAATGGGGAGGCTCTACGTTCACCTGTCAAGCTCTCATTTTCTACCTAGAGGACGCAAACACCGATATCATAATCAGGTATTATTCTGATTTAAGATTTCTCTATTTTTCTATTTTTCTATTTTTGCAAGTTGCAATAGCTGCAATGGTAAAAAAAAATATACAACACTCCTCAACAGGTTCCTTGAAGAGTCCAGGTTGTGGCATCGCCCACAGACAGTTGTGGTGTTGGTGGGAGGGGAAGATAGGATGGAAGTTCTCCTCCATCACTCTAGTCTTCGCAACTCCATTCACACACTCTACATCGCCATCGACTGGAGTAACCGCACCAGGCTACCAGTTAACAATTGGCTCAAGAGAGGAGCTGTTAATAAAGGTAACAGCTGGCGATTGTTCCTTTGAAACTTTTACTTGACGATACAGTCTACAAGACAATGATAAAGCATGTTTTAAGACACCAAGAATTGCTACTTTAACTATTTACCATCGCTGATACATCCAGAAAGCTGTTTCCTTTCATAATTTATTTTTTATCATAAACGTAATAATCATCTATTCCTGAAATTTAGACCCAGAGTTAAGTTTAAGACGAGTTATATTGCAGTTTCTTTGTGGTGTGATATGTTTTTCAAGCTTCATAAATCACTTCGCTGGTTTCCTGCTAATGTACAGATGGCATCTTTTGCACCAGCTACTGGAACAGGGAAGAACAATCCTCACTATTAATAAAAGCTTCCATTTTGGTTTCCAGACCCGTCATGATTTGCCGTTTATTATCTTCCACCCCACAACCTTCTACAGTTATGCCGCTTTAAAAAGAAAAACCGAAGAGTGATAGAAACCTCGTAGATGCGACCAACTTTCACTATTTCTTCACTTTATAATTATAGGATAAATTCAAAGTTTTTCTTTCTGCGATGTTATCTCCTATGATCGAAACCGGCAACTCTACAAATTTAGGGGTTTGTAATACCAGCTAATATCCCCAATTTGTATGCATACACGCCTCTTTAGCTATTTTTTTTAAGTCTCCCATAGTGTAAGCTATAGATTGGTTAACTGGGATTACAACTGACCTTCTTTTCACACGTTCTTATCCTTATAGCAACTTTTTTTTCCATGAGAGAGCGGATGACTAATTTTTGTGATGTGCTAAACTTATGTAGATCATTAAGTATAAGGTGTAGCGGATGATGCGCTTCTCATCATACACCATGACGATGCTAGGAGAATGCACAGGACCCCTAGGAGGACACAAGCTCCATAGGAGGAAGCAATTCCTAGGACAATGCAGAGGTTCTTTAGAAAGATTCATTGGTCCCCTAAGAAATGTAGGCTTCTCTTAGGAGGATGCAACATCAACTAGGATGAAGTAGCAGTTCCCTAGGAAAACTTTGAGTCTCCTAGGAGAAACTAGGATATAAATCACAGTTCATTTAAATGACAAGTATAAATCAATACATAGTGAAATGTAAAATGCATGTTTGAAAGTTTTTGTGTAATTAGCCACACATCTTCAGAAGCAAGTTGCACATGCTTCTGAAGACGTGTGTTTGAACACATGAAACACTCAATCATTTTCAATTCACTCTGGTGTTCCATGTCTCTGGTACTGTATGTTTACCCAGCAGGAGAAACCAACGGAATGAGGACCTACCCAGCAGGAGAAACCGAAGAAGTGAGAACCTACCCAGCAGGAGAAACCGTAGGAGTGAGAACCTATAGACGGTGTCTTTACTGCGACCAAGGGGAGGCGGGCATCCAGCTCCTGCGTACAGACGAGCTCCTTCCAGGTTCACTCTCTATTGCAAATTTTACAGGGAAGCCCTAAATCCGTAGGGAGTTATGCGGTTCTGAGGTAATGGGATGTCATCAGGTTTAATTCATGAAAGGGGAGAATAGCTCCACTTCCTTGCATCATGAACCAGCATTACTTTCCTTTTCCTATCTACATTCATGGGGGGGGGAAGAGCTAAATGCATATTAACTCTACAGTGTCTGGGGTACAGTCAAGCTCGATCCAAGGAAGGGAAGCTGAGGTTCAGTTTCTTGAACCAGTGAACACTTGCCAGTGTCAAGGTATAGGCTCCACTTTTCCAAGAGGTTCAGAGCTGAAGATCAACAACAGTGTTAAAAGTCTCAAACTGATCAGAAAATACTTCCTTATGTTATCGTATAGAAACCTAAACTAAGAAAAATTAAGAAGAGATCACTTGCCCATCCAATAGTTCCATGGACCTTCCACTAGTTATAGTTCATTAGTGTTAAGAAATTGAAATCGATCGAACGAGCTGTTCTCAAGTTATAAACAGAAACCTAAGTGCAAGAAAACTGTCTGAGTATAGGTTAATTGAATTAAAAGTGTATTGAGAGCATGAGGATCAGTAAGGCTGCTTGTAACCTAATCATCACCAGTCAATAATACTTTAACCCAGTAAATATACATATACTCTGAGAGACATGCACCTCAGAGTATTAGTTAGTTAAATAAATTTTAAGTCTATTACACGAGGCTCACTAAGCCGCATGTAACCTGTTCACCGCCAGTCATGAACACTTTACTCCCTAAAATAAGGATCAAACTCTCTGTGTATATACACCGAGAGATGTACAAATCTGTTCTATTTCCACCGTGAGTGTGTGTCCTGCTTTCAATAATGCCATGATAAAATATATCATTTAAGCCCTCGCTAAACTCATGAAACAAAAACTTCATAAAACAGCGAGTTTTCAGTTTTTGTCAGTTATATTCTATTTCAAATTCATTACAATCCTCTTAGAAAAAAATATTCATATGAAACTGTAATTTGTATACCTGCAGTAAGCTACCAGGGGACTGAAGAACAAATTTTGCAGTTGCATTGCAAAACCGATCCAAGGCTTCCTCGAAGCCTGATCAGACTTCAAGGTATGAAGCCGATCAGGCTTTAACAAATTTTCGTATGAAATCTAGTATTTTCATGAGTAGATCAAAATCAATACAAACCTTTCCGTAAGTAAGACACACCAACATGTAAGGTTTGAAGCTGATCAGAAGAAACGTTCTCCAGTTTTCAATTTTTTAATTGTCAGTAAATCGAAAAAATAAACTCTGCTTAGCACGAAATTTTATTATGTCTTCCTTTTGGTTTAATACAGCAGCTTTTAAAATTGCAAAAAATGTTCTGGAGAGGCAGCCTCATGGTTATGCATGGAAAAATACGGTGCAACTTAAAAACTAATTAACAAATTGGCTCCTACATGCCTCAACAACAGTCCAAATCTTCTAGGTATAATATACTAGCTATGAAAGTTTGAAGCAGATCCTAAAAGGCATTTTTAAGTAATGGATGAAAACGTTGCAGAGAAAAAGGAAAAAAATCCATAAAAAATCAATGTCTGTTCTTGTGGAGAATACATATAAACAGTGTTACCATATAAAACAATGCTCTTTATCAATCTATATTGCTCTATATTCTCTCTCAAAATTTCCAGAGACTCTAAGGAACATGATGGGGCACAGATTTAAGGTAGTGACATTATTTTACTGCCCAGTGGTATCGTACAGGAAAGTGACGCAGGACCCTGGTGCTCCTGTGGTACCGCAGGACTCTGTCGATGTTCGTATCCTGGACATCATCGCTGCTCGCTTCAACTTCACGTGTGTCTCTTTCCAGTATTTCCCTATTTTGTGTCTAATTTCTACTTATAGTTTTCATCGTGAATGTTTAATTTAAATTTATTTTTATAAAACTCATATATATCTTTTTAAAGAAATTACTTATGCATTTGCGTAACTCAATTTTTTAATTAATGTACAAATAGCTGATTTGAATTGCATTCACTGATGCTAGAATAAAAAACAAATATTATTTACTATACAGTAAGAGGTGTGTAGAAAAAGGACAATATGATCTGTTGATTGTTTTTTTCTGAGCTGAGCTGGGTCCCTAACACTAGTATGGCAGCGGCTGCTTCCCACTGAACAAAAGACTCGCATTATATGCCATTTCTCCCGACTACCCAAATGGTAAAACAACAAATATTTACATTTTACAGTTACGAGATGCGTGAACCACTGGACGGTCACTTTGGTACCCTCATTACTGGGAGGAACTGGTCGGGAATCGTGGGCACCCTCCAACATGACAAGGCAGATATGTCCCTGGACCTGACGGTCTCAGCATCTAGGTCGGAGGTTATAGACTACTCCAAGATCTATTTTCACGACCCCTTTCTCATCGTGTCACTCCAGCCCAAACCTCTTCCTCGGCATCTGGCTCTTATAAGGCCATTTACAGGTAGCATATAATATCGTCTATACAACTTTGCTGAAAGTACCTAGATCACCAAGAGCTACAAAGTCTTGTAATTTCTTCAAAGGAATGTTGAAACCTTGTAACTTTTATACAATAATTTATGTTATCGAACAGATTCACAACAATTTGTTATTATTTTAGACAAGTTCATGAAATAATAATTTAAAAGCACATTAGCATGAAGTTATACTATCTTATCTATCTAGACAAAATTAGAAGTAGAATGTAGCTTGCCTTTCTCAGCAAACAACCTTTATATGGACCCTGAGGTCTCATGTTCTCTGCCTCTCTTATGACCTTTATTTTTACTGCTACCTTTAAACGGTCAATGATTTACAATAAATTATTTGAATGTGTATCATTTCTTCTACACTTATCTGCAGGAGAAATTTGGGGCTGATTATAGTGTTCATTCTGGTCACTGGTGTCAGTCTATGGGCAGTGCTGAAGGCTTGGTCGTGGGTGTCGTCAAAGCAGTCTCCTGACTTCTTCTATGCCTTATTTTATATCTGGAGCTTACTGTTGGAAAGTAATCCCTTCGGATTTCCTGCCAACATTAGCGCTAAGGTAAATATCCACAAATATCAAGGGATCAGAAGTTTTACTGTCACAGTCTTGGGAGCGAGATGAAAGTTGTGTGAAACCTCGGAATGAGTTACAGATAAGGGCAGTGCTAACGTATCAAAGTTTGCAGTCTGTGGATCTTATTTTTAGGGATTCTCATCGTGCAGTGGAAGACCAGCCGGCAGATTCGGCCAGTTAAGCAGTACTCTTCTAAAAGTAAAGATTAATATAAACTTTTCTTTGAAAAATGTTGTGAAAATTTAACGTTTTCCACCAAAATATGGAGACCTCAAGAAACCTTGTTATAAAGAACGCAACTGATTTTAGCATAATCCGATTAAACATATTTTAGATCAGTTCAGTTTTATTTTATATTTATTCATTTTAGTGTTATGTATTTTTTCCCTATGTTCAGAAAGATTTTGTGTTGATTTATTGCGAAAACAAATTTTCACTTTTTTCGGCAAAAAGACCGTCCACACTATATACACACCAAGAGGTGCATTTCTCTCAACGTATATATGCTGAGAGTTTACTTTAATCACTATTTTTGGCTCAGGTTCAGGTAGGTTTGCCAGGAGGGGTCTTAGCCCGGGTCTTCTCAAGACCTGGGCCAAGAGTTTGTCATCGGATGAAAATAAAGAGTATATATTGGATTACGGTGGTGCCTTGAATCTAATTAATAATTAAGACGACAAATTAGATTTCTTCTCTAATTACGCACAGATGTTGGTGGGTTGGTGGGTGTTATCATGCCTGGTCTTGGGCACAGCATACAGATCCTCCCTCATAGCGCATCTCTCCGTCCAAGGCAAGACAGAACCCATCAACTCATTTGAAGACATTCTGAAGCAGAATGACTGGTCGTGGGGCTTTCGCTTTATGCAAGGATCAACATATCAGTATTTCGAACAGAATACTGATCCCATCTACATTAAAATATTCAAGGGTAATAAGGTGAGCATTTTGCATGAGCCTTGTCTGAACTTTCAATTTGATTTAGAGTTTATCTTACTTTTCTATTTCTGTGTCATTGTTGTAAAATGTGTGAAAATAAATTCAATCGATTTAAATGAAACTCCCAAATTAGGCATTTGCTGGAGAAGATTCACTTATATTTAGTACTAACAACAGTGCAACAACAGCCTTATGTCTAATTTTATCATAACCATATAGATGGAGTGGATACTAGACTGTAAGAAAATAGCCAGTACCGGAACTTAAATACAGTCAGTCAGTTAGTTGTCAAAGAGGAATTGAAGAAACTAACATAGACGAGATCCGAGGACATATGATGGTGTAGGTGCCTCAGAGCTGATTTCATTCTACTCCCCGTTTGGTGTACTAGCCTCCACAAGCAATATATATAGTATTGTAACTACGAACGAGTAGTATTTTATCAATAACAACACTTCAATTAGCCAGGGGATCGAACCCGTGTTGTTTTAGCCAGCCTCATGGTGAACGAAAATTCACGACGCTGTAACCCACTCTAACGGGGAGTAGAATGAGACACCCACACCATCGTATGTTTTCGGATTACTGTACAACACCTGGCTCTGCTGGGTGCGTGATCTTTGTAGGATTGGATAGTCCAGTGGGTTAGAGCGTCGTGAATTTTCGCTCACCCTGAGGCAGGCTAAAACAACACGGGTTCGATCCCCCGGCTAGTCGCAGTATTGATAGTGATTAAATACCACTCGTTCGTGGTTACAATACTATTTATACTGCTTGTAGAGGCTAGTACACTAAACGTGGAGTAGAATGAAATTAGCTCTGAGGCACCCACACCATCGTATGTCCTCGGAATACGGTACAACACCTAGCTCTGCTGCGTGCGTGATCTTTGTACGATTGGACGGTCCAGTGGGTTAGAGCGTCGTGAATTTTCACTCACCATGGGGCGGGCTAAAAAAACAGTTTATATATATATATATATATATATATATATATATATATATATATCCCGGATGTATTTTTGTATACCATTTTGCGGCCTAGTTCTTAAACATTTTATGTATCCATATGATTTAATGCTACGGTTCATAGTAAGTAAATAGAATACACTAACTAGCCTCTTCAGAGGCAAACTCTAAACGAAAAAAAATTCATGTGTGAAAAGGTATCTATTCTTTAAAAACAAAATATAGATGTTTCCTATTACTATTAACATGTATAAATAATCTTTCAGAATAGTAATATCACCTTGGAGGGGATAAAGCGAGTTTTAGCTGGTCGCTTCTCATATATTGCATACACGAGTGAGATGCAATGCACAGTCGCTCCTCTGTACATTGACAAACACGGTAATTCACCTCTGTACTTCAGCACCAGAGAGTACACAAGCGTCGGCTGGAACGCCTGGGGCTTCAGGCAAGTCATATCAGGGCTTCTATATATTTTTCCAGTTATATGAAGTTAAAGTCTGTTTGGATCATTCACTGGCAGGAGTGATGGAGGCTCAATCCTTCATCAAAACATGTTTAAAGTAGTCTCAGGAAGATTTCCTCATCGTAAAATAGAGATCTTCTGTTATATTAAAAGATATAATTTCATATTCACATGTCCCCAATATTTAGAATAAATACTGAACCACATCTCTGTTCATACTGATCTATTATAGCGATGTTGTATTGTAAAAATAAACTGAACTATTAGTGAAGCCACAAAACCAGTTCAATGAATATAGTGAATTCTTACTCTGTTTAACCGGTTTGTGTGAAAATGTTTGTTGGTGTGCTTTAGTCTTCGTGTATTGTACGTAACTTACCCATTTATCTCTTAAATTACCCGCATTCAATTTGAAAATGTCGTAATTATAAAAAATTATTTAATCTATAAACTGACTAAAATATTTTTTTGTAAATTCAAAACTAATAAAAAAGAAATATGCTTCACAGAAAGGGAATTCCGATTATCGGCCTCGTCAGCAGAATGAAGCAAAGAATGATCGAGACGGGTCTCATAGACCACTGGCTGGACGACCTATATAAAGCACAGGCCGAACGCATCAGAGAAGTGCGAGGGCTGAAGACGACAGTATTTACTAAGGTAAGATACGACAAAGTTTCTCTCTGAAAAATTGTATTAACTTTTACATAATTAAGGACATTACTATTACTCATTCCTGACTGAATATAACATATCTAAATATCGAAACAAAGGCTTATATTTATGGGAAGTCGTTTTACATATAATTTGTCGAAGGTACAGATGTGTGGATAGTGATTATTATATAAACGACAGATTTGTTTATATATATATATATATATATATATATATATATATATATATATATATTTATATGTTTATTTTATTTTCTATTTATGTACTATGTTGTTTCTTTGTATTCTGTGCATTTACATCCATTCTCTAATATGGAGAGGGGAAGAACAAGCAGGAAGATTTTGTTCCTATATTCTGTAGTCATATGAGATGCAGCAGACAAATACATTGCCTCTGGTAAGCGAGATTTTCCAGTGGAAGTAGGTCATGCCTGGTTGTTGAGCCAGGAGTAGGCAAGTAGGTTGTGGAGATGTCCTCTCTACGAAGATTCTATGATATTACTCTGACAAGCTGTATGTCAATGGTATACAACAAAAGCAAGATGATGAATTAGAAACATGTGCAACATCTGTTTATCTTAACTTTGCAGACGTTTCGCCGTCTAGTGGCTTTATCAGTACAATTTATGGACATAATCTAAAGACCAGGAAAAAAAATATAAGCGGCACTCTTGCTGCCTGTGCTTCAGATTCTTAAAGACTACGGTGTTCATTACGACAGATGAATTTTGACCATTACATACAAGTCATATGTATGGCAAATTAAGCATTTATTGCTATATCGAAAACTTTGTAAGTGATAAAGTTTCACTTGATTTATAAGCTTTTAAAGTCAATGATTTAAAAATATAACTTGTAAGCCAAGCGTAGCATTTCTATTTATAAAGTATTCCATACACAATTAATGTGTATTTATGTGTAATATTTGTTCCAGTGTGGTGGTATTCACATATAATTCCAGTCTGGGTACCATAGCATACACGTCAGTTACGAGACTGGTTCCGTGACTTAGCAAGTCAGTTGCGTGACTAATACTCTAGAATTTGCGTCATATGTTTGACTAATACCCTAACATGCATTTCATATGTGGTATTAAGTGCTGTTACAGATTCATAACAGTTAAATAACGTATTATCATTACATGCTCATTATCTTATCACAGGTGGAGAACAAGGAGGTCGTTGTGTTGGGGATGGATCACCTTCAGGGCGCCTTCTATATCTGGCTGTTGGGCATCGCCGTTGCTTTAGTTTCTTTTTTGGGAGAGAACTTTGTCCACTGCCACACACGCTTTCTTAGAACACATAAATGGAAGAGAGAGATATCCGGTGCTTCTCGTTGCCTTGAAACTGGTCTTCTCAAACCCGACCTTACCGAATCAGATCTTAACGACCCCGGCTCTCTCGAACCCCGCCTTCTCGATCCCGATTTTCTCTAGACCGAATTTCCTTCAAGAGATACTGACCATTCACCAAGCGAGACCTTAGACTCTTCGCACTATTAAATTTTTTTTTGAAAAGTCCTCGACTACTTAACAGGAGGCCTCAAACAGAAAGTATCTCAGCCACTTCTAAGAGAGGCTCTGAATTGTTACATGACACAGGTATCTTTCATTATCATATCTGCCCGCGACGCACTCCGATTTTAAATTTTCCTCTGGGAACAATTGGGACCAAAGACTCAGATGACACCGTGGAAAATTATAACTAATTGAAGAAATTTTTTACTGGAATTCAACAAATATAACATTGAAACTCCTCATAATTTTCTTAAAGACTTTATATTAGTCGTCTTCAGCTGAAAAAAAGGTACGAGTGCCATTTAGCGGATTCCTAAATAAATTTACTTCTAAATATAAGAGTAAGTTTGCTAGCTCTTAAGTCACTATATGTTGCATCACTATACTTCTGTAACAAATGTTTACTTTTATTAGTAATATTACATTTATATGACATGCTAAATCCATGTTGGGTCATGCATTGCAAGATGTGGAACCTTGAGCCTCAGTCCATAATAGTTAGACAGAAACTCATCTTCCGTAACAGGCAGGATCTCATTGTTTACTTTCTCATCAGTTCAGCTAACCAGGAGCTATAACTTTAATTCAAATTACTTGATTTCAGAAAATTTGTTTACAAGCTAAAGAGAACCAGTGGCAGAAAATTGGAAGGGATTGTTCTTAATGTGACTAGTGAAAAAACGGGAGCATGTTTTCCTTATGAAATATCATCTCCAAGGATTTGAAATTAATCTGTGTAGTCGACATTATGTTATTTCTATTTGTCCATATGAATATATTTTAAAATTGCTCTAATTTATGAGGATTTATCGTTAATTGTCCAGTTTCCAATATATCTGTGTAATCTACAGGAAGCACTATTCCTGGTACCATTGATCTGTAATGTTTGTGCATCACAAAGTTGTATAACACTGACGAAAGCTTAAAACAGACACTCGTGCAAAGTTAGAATACTGTTATTAGGAAACTTTTGTTGTTGATGTATTCACTGTATTATCATGTGATCATTGTATTAACTCATTTTAATACTTTTAATTTTATAGTATTTCTTTAATTGATCTTATTATAAAGTATATTTAGTGTATATATATATATATATATATATATATATATATATATATATATATATATATATATATATATATATATATATATATATATATATATATATCCATGATTTTCTCCATACTCAAGTCTTTGAGAATTTATTAATAAAAAAATTCCTTGTAACTCATCACCAGATGAAAAAAAATTGATTTTTATTGGCTGCATTTGCCCATGTTAATATTTGACTATATATTAAAATCTTGAAGTTTGTGTTTCATGCCTAACCTCCGTTATTTTTTAATCATATTTTTAACCAAAGGCTTTTCTAGAATCTCAGCAGGGAGGAATCACACTGTTCCCAGTCAATTGCCATTATTATAGTTGTTACTATCCTCAGAGACAGTGAAGAAGGATCTTCTTTCCTTATGTAACGCCACACTAGATACATGATTCATCAGGAAGTGGAGCGAAAAGTGAGAGAAAAATAACAAAATTGTTGGTTTCTACTCCAAAGGAAATACTCAGAGCCAACCACATCCAAGTGTCTTTAATAACCGATTCAGAGTAAACTGTCAGGAGCTGTTGGCAATAATGTAGCTGCAGTAATGGATGAACGGGATCCATTACTAATGTTTGCCTAATAATGTATGCATTATCGCCGCCATGCTTCTGAAACATAAAAGTCAAGAAGACTCCATTAAGATTGGAACCTTCTGGGTAACTGGCGCTTGAAATCCAATACCTTTGTGTTTAGTCAGAGGCGTCTGCTAACATCGCTGTGAGGAATAAGTGTGTTGAGTATATATTGTATGTTAATTTGATAATGGTAAACGAGTAGTCTCCTACTGAACTACTCGGCGTTGTTTAGACTATCAGCACCACGTACTTTCCCCAAAGAGAACTACTGGTGCTTACCTGTCGATCAAGGTAAGCCAGTAGTGTCACTGTACTCCTGATTCTACTCCCGGTAAGTAGACCTGTGTGATTTCTAGTTTTATTTTATATACCTGTAATGACTTAGGTTTAACCTGGTTAATTACGTATCTCTATGTTCACTTTTTTTCAGTCCGTGCAACTGGTGTTGGGTCACTATAGTTTTGTGGATCAGGAGGAGCTGTCTATGGAAGAAAGCACTCTGTATCTTGACAAAGTATTTGTATTTGATTATTATTAGTTTAAGTTATATAATTTTTCTGTCCTTTAGTTTTCAAAAAGGAAGAAACTCAAAGATATCTACACCTTGGCTTTTCTTGTTATTGTACATTCAAGTACAATAACAAGAAAGCCTTCACGATGCACAGTATTTCGTGCTAAACTTGAGATTAGATTTAGGAAGTACATAGTTTAAGGGTCAGTCTAAAATAACTGAAATTGAGAATCTGTCCTAAATATTGATTGGGATCAAATTTTGAAGCAATGATACTAACGAATTGACCATCATATTGATCAAAACAATCACTGTATACTCTTTCATAGTTATCTCTATATTAAGA
The DNA here is from genome assembly GCA_009830355.1 of Cherax destructor. NCBI lineage: Eukaryota > Metazoa > Arthropoda > Malacostraca > Decapoda > Parastacidae > Cherax > Cherax destructor. Next base: position 95,589 of record WNWK01005900.1, read on the forward strand.
CATAAGAAGGAAGCCACTCGGGGCGAAAGTCTTCTTCTAATAAATGTCCTGAACTCTTGTGTCTTTTTTTCTACAATCACTTAAAAATTCTGCAGATCTCGTTCTGAAAGACCTTGCAGAATTTTCATTGTATGTATGCACTCTACCAATAAACAACGCTCTAGTTTAACTTTTTTCCAAGAATTGCATCAATAAAATTTAAATTTAGAAATCATTCGGGTCTACTGTTTTTTACAGTCCTTTTGAGAATAAAAACAAGACTTGAAGCAAACGAGTTTTCCTGCTTTTATTTAAATCAAACATGTCTGTTGAAAAGTGAATCTTCAATGAATATAAATAAAAAAATGGATGAAGACTTCAAGAAAAAACATGGAACATATAACTAGTTGTTGACAGTCTTACTTTATTGTTTCACTATGTACTGGTTATTCTGATAGAGTTTGCAGGTTCGAGTCCTGCTGTGGACGTAGAGACAATGTTTGTAAATAATTTCGCCTGTTTGCGAACTGTTAAGCATATATATATATATATATATATATATATATATATATATATATATATATATATATATATATATATCAGACTATTCATGTCTTGGTTTCCCATGATCAATGCAACAGCTGGGAGTAAGGGTGGAAGAGAGTCGTTAGTTACGTGTCTGTGTCCAGACAGTAAAGACCTATCCTCTCGCTGTCCCACCGCAATAAGATCTGTTTCAGTCACTCCATGATCCGAGAAAGGTATTTACCCCCTCCTATAACCAAAAATACAAACAGGTTCAGGAGCTCGAGATGAATACTTGAAGAGGCCCATGAGCATTAGTTTAACAGATTCAAGAACTCTAGCTTCTGTAACCTAACACCCTCAAAATTCCCAAGAGCTGGAGATCAACTCTTAAGTAGGCCAGGAGATTGAAATCAGTCAAGCACTGGAAATATTCATGCAGTAAAAAAGTAAACATTGTGCATTTGTCTGTTTGATAAGTCAACAGATCCTCAAACACCTGAAATGTCAAATATGTAATTGAAATTCATAATTAAACTTAATTGAACTTCATAATTACAGTGATAAAACAAAAACAATCGTGGGAACAGTTTACTAGTGACCGACTTTCCCAAAACCCCAATTAAAACAATGAGAACAATATTCATAGTGTGTTAGATGCTTAAATTTTTTTTAATGTTATTGCGCTGTGTAAGCCCCAATTTGTCAATTTATTTAAATAAATTAGATTATTAGTTTCTTTGAGATAACTACAGAATGCCTCTTCTGATCAGCTTTTTAGGAGAGTTGAGTTATAGCCCCTAGCTCTGTTAATGGAGTTGATCTGAAGCTCCACTATTACTGATAGTTTTGAAGCAGAGGTACATGGCCTCTTGCGTGGGTTGGGGCACAGGGGGCTAGGGTTTTGTGATATAGAGAATACCACTATCAGACCAAGCAGCAACTGAAACAAGTCTAGTTCATGTCAGTCTTGGTGTTTTAATCACAGGAAGAGCGATGGTTTGTTCCGCTCTGGCATTCTTCTCCTGGATTGCGTTGAGTACTGTGGCTCTGCAGTCTGTCAACTGCGGTGAGAGATGGGAGAGGACAAAGGCGAGTAGCCCTCTTGATTTAGTGACCGGCTTAAAGAAGGAATTCCATGGTTTGAAGAACAAGGTGGATAGCCCACACGAGCATGTGGATGATTTAGAACAAAGTGAAGACTGGAAGAGTGAGGAAGGAAACCTGAAGAAACATTTTGACAACTGGGATCATATGAGCCACTTTAAGCATGTGGGTCGTCTGAAACTCGAAGTGAGGAAAGAAGTCGCGGTGAAGGTGCAGGAGGTGGTGGAGCAGCACCTCTCTGAGTGTCACCTGGTCGTGGCCACCACCACCCAACTCAGTCCAACCTTCACCTCGATTCTCAGGTGAGATAACAGCTTTCTTCTCTGTTTTGTTCATTTTCTTCTTTATCATCTTGTTATTATTACTATTAATAATTATAAAAATAATATTATGATTGTTGTTATTATTATTATTATTATTATTATTATTATTATTATTATTATTATTATTATTATTATTATTATTATTATTATTATTATTATGATAAACAGAAATACTGAAACATCATAATATTAATCATTTTAATGTAATTAATAACACTGAGGATAACAGTAATACTTCCCAGTACCAACTCGGGTTTTACTTAATACTTTAAGGACGGAGGTAAAATACTACAATATTCTTCTTCTATTGTAACTTTCATGATAAATAAAGTTTAAGTTTTCATTGACAGGAAACTCGTGACATTTTTGTGAGTCACTCTCTATAAGAAGTGGTGGATGCGTGACGGTCCGGGCCTTTGCTGGATTAAGTCCTGATCAACCAGGCTGGAACTGCTGGCTACAAAAAGTCCAACATACGATCTTTAACCCCGCTGATCAGGAACTTACTTGAGAAACTTATCAAAATCCCGCTTGACAACAGCGCAACCTAACTATACTTATGTCAACATGACTTTTAAGACGTTCTTTGCTTCTAGGCGTCTTGCTGAGAGAGGAGCACGAGGTAGCGTAGTTGTGGCGGCCGAAGATCTCTTCTCGGGGGAGAAACTTGCACAAGAGCATCTCCTTCAGGGGCTCTGGGGAGGCTCTACTCTCACCTGCCAAGCTCTCATCTTCTACCTAGACGAAGCAAACACCAATATCGTGATCAGGTACTACTTTGAGTTATAAGATTTTTCTATTTACTCAGCTATCACTCTCCAGGTTGCAATAGTTGCAATGATATTTTTTTTTTATACGACACACCTCAACAGGTTCCTTGAAGAGTCCATGTTGTGGCATCGTCCACAGACAGTGGTAGTGTTGGTGGGAAGGAAAGAAAGGATGGAAGTTCTCCTCCATCACTCTAGTCTTCGCAACTCCATTCACACACTCTACATCGCCATCGACTGGAGTAACCGCACCAGGCTACCAGTTAACAATTGGCTCAAGAGAGGAGGTGTTAATAAAGGTAACAGCTGGCGATTATTTCCTTTAAAACCTTTACATGGCCATACAGTCTACAAGACAATGATAAAACTTGATTTAAGAATCAAGAACTACTGCTTTAACTATTTACCATCGCTGATACATCACTAGTTATAGATCTCCAGCAATAATCTGTTTCCTTTCATAATTTCTTTCCTAACTTAAACGTAATAATCATTTGTTCCTGAAATTTAATTCCAGAGTCAAGTTTTAAGTTAGTTTAACATCTTTATTATGCACTGTATACCCATCCCGTGGGTGGCAGTCCAAAGATTACAGAGGTACATAATGGGTCCAGTGACTGGGCCGCAAAGTTTTGATAGCTGAACGAGTTACAGGCGAGCTACTTTTAAGTTTCTTTGTGGTGTGATATATTTTTCAAACTTGATAAATCATTACAAGAAAAGTATGTGTCCTTTCTGGTTTCCTGCTTATCTACTGATGACATTTTGGACCAGCAACTGGGATATGTACTAACAATCCTCACTATTGACAGAAGCTTCCATTTTGGTTTCTAGACCCGTCATAACCTACCGTCCATTATCTTCCTCCCTCACCCTATTTCAGTTATTCCGGTTTAATAAGAATAACTGATGAGTGACAGAAACCTCGTGGATGCGAACAACTTTCATTGTTTCTTCATTTTAAATTTACAGGATAAATTCAGTGAAACTTTTTCTCGCTGCGGTTATATCTCCTATGATTGAAACCTGTAACTATACAAATTTAAGACCTTGTAATACCAGTTAATATCCGCAAATTAATACTGTATGATACTTATAGGAAAGGGTGTAACGCTACTAAATTGTTACGCAAATATGCTGGTGCTTAGGAGTTAATGCCTTGTTAAGGGGCATTTAAAATATGAAACAAAATATACCACCCAGGCCTGGTCACAGACCGGGCCGCAGGGGCGTTGACCCCTGGAACTCTCTCCAGGTCTCCAGGTAAACCCTAGGACCAGAAAGGTAAATTCATCAAAAGTGCTACAGCTGGTGGTCAGTACTCTTGTCACGAAGGATAGATAAACTCACTTTTATAAAAATATATACTATAATATTAGTAACAGCATACATATATACACAACATAAAACCTGTCTTTACCACATTTCTACTAGTTATTTAAAGTTAGAAAATTAAAAAACGGTGGATCTCCATGACCCTTTTTCCTTCTGCTGGTCTTTAGCCCGCAGATAATATATATATATATATATATATATATATATATAATAGTTGCAGTTTTATAACTGTAGTGTAAAGCACCTTCTGGCAAGACAGTGATGGAGTGAATGATGATGAAAGTTTTTCTTTTTCGGGCCACCCTGCCTTGGTGGGAATCGGCCGATGTGTTAAAAAAAAAAAAAAAAAAATATATATATAAATATATATATATATATATATATATATATATATATATATATATATATATATATATATATCTCGCAGTCAGCAGGACTCGATACTGCTACTGGGAACGATCTTATACACTCAACCACGAATACCATTCGTGGCTGAGTGGATAAAACGCTGCCTAGAATCTTGACTGTCCCCAGTAGCAGTATCGAGTCCTGCTGACTGCGATCTTTCTCTGTATACACCCGCTTGTTTCTGCGTTGTATATATATATATATATATATATATATATATATATATATATATATATATATATAAATATATATATATATATATAATTTCTACACTCTCCAAATTTCTGCACCGGCCCCACAAATACAATCATAATTATACAGACTAAATACTTAAACCCAGCAACTTACATAACTCAGCATAACTACAAGACATTTCGTTCCACACAGAGCTCTCGCCACTGCGAGAGCTCCTCACACTGCAACTCACTTCCTCTAATACACGTCCTGTTTCACAACAAACCCCACCCACTGACACTATTTATGGACGTTTTTACTACATATATATATATATATATATATATATATATATATATATATATATATATAAACTTTATTTCAAGACAAAATACAAAATACAATGGGAGTAAAACAACATAGATAACAACTCAGAGCTACATGTCAAATACTTCGTCCAACTCCCGGCAGTGGGCCGCGTGCCCAGAATACTGCAGGCATTTCCCCTCTGGATCGCAACACTGAGTCTCTGAAACAGGAAGCTGGTCGCCCTGTGGTCCTTGGTTTCTATGATGAGTTTTCCACACAGCTCCTTGAGAAACTTTAGAGCACACTTGCCCCATGCTCCATGGGTCTCCGACCCTATTGGGATGAAGTTATAGCAAGAGGGAAGGTCTTCATATTTGCGGGTCTTCTGGGTCTCCCTGTGGCTGGCAGCTCCACCCCTTCGGCTAAGGAGTGTGGCAGGTAGGTGTCTGCCAATGTGGCAGCACAGGTGTAGTCCCAAGCAATCTGCTTACCATCCTTCCAGGGTAGCATGGTGGCTCCATCAGGACGCTTTTGACTTCCATCAGACCTCTGCACTTGGGGTTCCCGTTGAGCTGGGCAACGGGCTGTGGCGAGGCTTCTCTTTATGATGTCATTGACCTCCTCATGTCTAGCATACTTCCCTTCTGATGTGTGACACACTAGACCATGAAGTCCGAATTGGTCAGCCGTCGCCCTGCCGCAAATACACCTATGTTCGGTGAGTATGGGGGCGGCTAGGCGAAGAGCAACACCAATCCGAATGGCCTGTGGGTCGAGTCGAGTCCCCAGAGAGGAATTGGGAACAGCAAGAAGGAAATCTCCTGAGTGTGGTGCCTTCACCGCTAGGAGACGAGCTTTGTCCTTTCCTGAAGCGTTGGTGAGCATTGTGTTGGAAATTTTGTCCATGATCGGTTTGTCCCAGTGGGACTGTTTGTGCTCTTTGGGAGGAGCTGGTCTACTGGAGGAGTCTGCCAGGATGTCCCACTGCACTGCTGCTTCAATGAACTTGGGGTCTTGAGCTCCCATCACCCCTCTCAAACGTTCAGGGACAATCCTCTTGACTAATCCACTGGAAGCCAAACACGATGACAGAAATGCAGGTAACGCTACATGCCTTGCTTTGCGCACCCCTATACCTCCCAGTCGCACTGGGAGGGTTGCCTGCTCCCATTGCTGATCCTCTAGTGACAGATTCAGTGCCTTCTTGAAGGTTGATCTCAGGTGTGCGTCATACTCGTCAAGTGTTGGGTTTTCAAAAGAGGGTGCGCACCTCAGGAAGTAAGTGAGTCTTGGCATAGTAAGACACCTTGTGAGGAGATACAGGGCATCATATATATATATATATATATATTTTATTTTACAACTCTGCAGTAACGTGCATAATAAAAAGGCATTGAGGGGTCCTGGTTGTTGAATAGGCGAAGCTTGGTGTTAGAGAGCAGATATGATATACATTCACAAATATACATGTGTAAGAGAGGTATTTGTTTTCTTTTTTTTTCATTCCATTTTATGTCAGATTATCCCTTCTTTTAAAGAAGAAGTAGAATATATCCACAGTCTGAATATGTCTAGCACTTTATATATTTAAAGCAAAGATTTAAAAATACATTGATTTAAAAATACATTTAAAATATCGCAATCATGCAGAACAAATATTGATTATGTAATTGAATTTGAAGCCTATCGACTACACAAAGATTCATTAAGTCTGCATGTAACCTGTGCATCACCAGTCAAAGCTACTTTATGGAATAATATTGGGATTTAAGCAAACTCCGTGTATACATGCCTCCTTTGCTATTATTTGTTAATAAGTCTCCTTTAGCATACGCTATAGATTGGTTAATTGGGATTACAATCGATCTTCTTTTCACATGTCCTTATCATTATAGCAACTTTATTCTTTCCCTTAGAGGGTTTTACCTGGGTGGATGACTTATTTGTATAAAGTGCTAAACACTGTGTAGATCATTAAGCAAAATGTGTAGTGGATGATACGCTTCCCATTATACACCATGACGATGCCAGAGTACGATAGGAGCACGCAGGGGACTCCTCGGAGGACACAAGTTCCTAGAAGGATGTTGCAGGCCCCTAGGAGAATGCAGAGGTTCCTTAGAAAAATTCATTGGTTCCATTAGAAATAAAGGCGTCTCCTGAGAGGATGCAGGGTCTCCTAGGATGAAGCAGCAGTCCCCTAGGAGGATCCTGAGTCTCCTAGGATAAACTGGGGCATGAATCACAGTGCATTTAAATGACAAGAACAAGTGAATACAGATTGAAATGTAAATTGCTTGTTTGAAAGTTTTCGTGTAATGAGCCACACATCTTGAGAAGCAAGTTGCACATGCTTCTGAAGACGTGTGTTTGAACACATGAAACACTCAATCATTTTCAATTCACTCTGATGTTCCATGTCTCTGGTACTGTATGTTTACCCAGCAGGAGAAACCAACGGAATGAGAACCTACCCAGCAGAAGAAACCGTAGGAGTGAGAATATATAGACGGTGTCTTTACTGCGACCAAGGGAAGGCGGGCATCCAGCTCCTGCGTACAGACGAGCTCTTTCCAGGTTCACTCTCTTTTTCAACTTTCACGGGGAAACGCTAAATCCGTAGGGAGTTATGCGGCTTTGAGGTAATGTGATGCCATCAGGTTTGATTCATGAAAGGGGAGGATAGCTCCACTTCCTTGCATCATGAACCATTTACCAGCAACATTACTTTCCTTTTCTTAATTACATCTTGAATCAGCTATCACTTGCCAGCGTCATGGTATAAGATCCACTTTTCCAAGAGGTTAAGGCTTTAAAAAATTTTGTATGAAATCTAGTATTTTCATGAGTAGACGACCAAAATCAATACAAACCTTTCTGTAAGTAAGACACACCAACATGTAAGGTTTGAAGCTGATCAGAAGAAACGTTCTCCAGTTTTTGCATGGAAACCAATAATTCTTCAATTTTTTTTAATTATGTCAGTAAATCGGAAAATTAAACTCTGCTCAGCCCGAAATTTTATTACATCTTCCTTTCATTTTAATGCATCAGATTTTAAAATTACAAAAATATTCTGGGGAGGCAACCTCATGCTTATACATGGAAAAATATGGTGCAATTTAAAAACTAACTAACAAATTGGCTCCTACATGTCTCAATAACTCCAAATCTTCTTCTAGGTATAATATACTAGCTATGAAAGTTTGAAGCAGATCCTAAAAGGTATTTTTAAGTAATGGATGAAAACGTTGCAGAGAAAATGAAAAAAAATCCTAAAAAATCAATATATGTCTGTTCTTGTGGAGAATACATATAAACAGTGTTACCATATAAAACAATGCTCTTTATCAATCTATATTGCTCTATATTCTCTCTCAAAATTTCCAGAGACACTAAGGAACATGATGGGGCACAGATTTAAGGTAGTGGCAAGGTCTTACTGCCCAGTGGTATCGTACAGGAAAGTGACGCAGGACCCTGGTGCTCCTGTGGTACCTCAGGACTCTGTCGATGTTCGTATCCTGGACATCATCGCTGCTCGCTTCAACTTCACGTATGTCTCTTTCCAACATTTCCCTATTTTGTGTCTAATTTCTACTTATAATTTTCATCGTGAATGTTTAATTTAAATTTATTTTTATAAAAAACATATATCTTTTTAAAGAAATTACTTTTGTATTTACGTAACACAATTTTTTAAGTTATATTTGAATTAATGCACAAATAGCTTATTTGATTTGCATTCACTGATGCTAGAATCAAAAATAAATATTATTTACTATACAGTAAGACGTGTGTAGAAAAAGGACAATGTGATCTGTTGACTGTTTTTTCTGTGCTGAGCTGGATCCTTAACACAAGTATGGCAGCGGCTGCTTCCCACTGAACAAAAGACTCGCATTATATGCCATTTCTCCCGACTACCCAAATGGTAAAACAACAAATATTTACATTTTACAGTTACGAGATGCGGGAACCACTGGACGGTCACTTTGGTACCGTCATTACTGAGAGGAACTGGTCGGGAATCGTGGGAACCCTCCAACATGACAAGGCAGACATGTCCCTGGACCTGACGGTCTCAGCATCTAGGTCGGAGGTTATAGACTACTCCAAGATCTATTATTACGACCCCTTTCTCATTGTGTCGCTCCAGCCCAAACCTCTTCCTCGGTATCTGGCTCTTACAAGGCCGTTTACAGGTAGCATAGAATATCGTGTATACAACTATGCTCAAAGTACCTAGATCACCAAGAGCTACAAAGTCTTGTAATTTCTTCAAAGGAATGTTGAAACCTTGTAACTTTTATTCAATAATTTATGTTATCGAACAGATTCACAACAATTTGTTATTATTTTAGACAAGTTCATGAAATAATAATTTAAAAGCACATTAGCATGAAGTTATACTATCTTATCTATCTAGACAAAATTAGAAGTAGAATGTAGCTTGCCTTTCTCAGCAAACAGCCTCTATATGGACCCTGAGGTCTCATGTTCTCTGCCTCTCTTATGACCTTTATTTTTTCTGCTACCTTTAAACGACAATAAATTATTAAGAGATATTTGAATGTGTATTATTTCTTCATTTATCTGCAGGAAAAATTTGGGGACTGATTACAGTGTTCATTTTGGTCACTGGTGTCAGTCTATGGGCAGTGTTGAAGGTATGGTCGTGGGTATCGTCAAAGCAGTCTCCTGACCTCTTGTATGCCTTATTTTATGTCTGGATCTTACTGCTGGAAAGTAATCCCTTCGGATTTCCTGCCAACGTTAGTGCTAAGGTAAATATCCACAAATATCAAGGGATCAGAAGTTTTACTGTCACAGTCTTGGGAGCGAGATGAAAGTTGTGTGAAACCTCGGAATGAGTTACAGATAAGGGCAGTGCTAACGTATCAAAGTTTGCAGTCTGTGGATCTTATTTTTAGGGATCCTCATCGTGCAGTGGAAGACCAGCCGGCAGATTCGGCCAGTTAAGCAGTACTCTTCTAAAAGTAAAGATTAATATAAATTTTTCTTTGAAAAATGTTGTGAAAATTTAACGTTTTCCACCAAAATATGGAGACCTCAAGAAACCTTGTTATAAAGAACGCAACTGATTTTAGCATAATACTATTATACATATTTTAAATCAGTTCTGTTTTATTTTATATTTATTCATTTCATTGATACGTATTTTTTAGCAATGTTCAGCCTGATTTTCGTTGATATATTACGTAAAAAATTTCACACTTTTTTTTGGCAAAAAGACCGTCCACACTCTATATACACACCAAGAGGTGCATTTCTCTCAGAGTATATATGCTGAGAGTTTACTTTAATCCATATTTTTGGCTCAGGTTCAGGTAGGTTTGCCAGGACGGGTTTTCGCCCGGGTCTTCTCAAGACCTGGGCCAAGAGTTTGTCATCGGATGAAAATAAAGAGTATATATTAGATTACGGTGGTGCCTTGAATCTAAGTAATAATTAAGACGACAACTAGATTTCTTCTCTAATTACGTGCAGATGTTGGTGGGTTGGTGGCTGTTATCATGCCTGGTCTTGGGCACAGCATACAGATCCTCCCTCATAGCGCATCTCTCCGTCCAGGGCATAATAGAACCCATCAACTCATTTGAAGATATTTTGAAGCAGAATGACTGGTCATGGGGCTTTCGCAATATGGAAGGATCAACATATGAGTATTTCAAACAGATTACTTATCCCATCTTCATTAAAATATTCAAGGGTAAGAAGGTAAGGATTTTTCATGAGCCTTGTCTGAACTTTCTATTTGATTTAGATTTTGTCTTACTTTTCTATTTCTGTGTCATTGTTGTAAAGTGTGTAAAAATAAATTCAACCGATTTAAATGAAACTAAAATTATTAATTTGCTGGAGAAGATTCACTTATATTTAGTACTAACAACAGTGCAACAACAGCCTTATGTCTAATTTTATCATAACCATATAGATGGAGTGGATACTAGACTGTAAGAAAATATACAATGCCGAAACTTAAATCCAGTCAGTCAGTTTGTTGTAAAACAGAAGTTGAAGAAACGGACTAACATAGACGAGGTCGAACTTAAAAAATTGGATCCATGAGAGGAACTTATTTGTTCATATTTCCATCAGTGGATATCTGAACACCTCTCTAGGCTGCAGTTTAAAATAAATACCACATTTTTGTTATCGATGTATTTTTATTAAATACTAAATGTCTAATCAGTAAAATAAGATACCAGATATTTTAAGCATATATCCTCATATTGACAAACAAAAGAAATATAAATTGTATTTTTGTATACCATTTTTCGGCGTAGTTCTTAAACATTTTGTGTATCCATATGATCTAATGCAGGAATATAGAATACACAAACTAGCTTCTTATTTTTCATTTGTGAATTTCATTTGTGTATTTTTCATTTGTGAAAAAATATCTTTTCTCTTAAAAAGAATAGATGTTTCATATTCATATTAACATGTATAAATAATCTTTCAGAACATTAATAACACCTTGGAGGGTATAAATCGAGTTTTAGCTGGTCGCTTCTCATATATTGCATACGCAAGTGAGATTCATTGCACAGTCGCTCCTCTGTACATTGACAAACACGGTAATTCACCTCTGTACTTCAGCACCAGAGAGTACACAACCGTCGGCTGGAACGCCTGGGGCTTCAGGCAAGTCATATCAGGGCTTCTATATATTTTTCCAGTTATATGAAGTTAAAACCTGTTTGGATCATTCACTGGCAGGAGTGATGGAGGCTCAATCCTTCATCAAAACATGTTTAAAGTAGACTCAGGAAGATTTCCTCATCGTAAAATAGAGATCTTCTGTTATATTAAAAGATATAATTTCATATTCACATGAAATTATAACCACATCTCTGTTCATACTGATCTATTATAGCGATGTTGTATTGTAAAAATAAACTGATGAATTATTAGTGAAGCCACAAAACCAGTTCAATGAATATAGTGAATTCTTACTCTGTTTAACCGGTTTTGTGTGAAAATGTTTGTTGGTGTTTTTTAGTCTACGTGTATTGTACGTAACTTACACATTTATCTCTTAAATTACCCGCATTCAATTTGAAAATGTCGTAATTAAAAGAAGTGTAATTTATTTAATATATAAGCTGACTAAAATATTTTTTGTAAATTCAAAACTAATAAAAAATAACCACAACCAAATATGCTTCACAGAAAAGGAATTCCGATTATCGGCCTCGTCAGCAGAATGAAGCAAAGAATGATTGAGACGGGTCTCATAGACCACTGGCTGGACGACCTATTTAAAGCAGAGGCCGAAAGCACCAGAGAAGCGCAAGGGCTGAAGACGACATTGTTTACTAAGGTAAGATACGACAGTTTCTCACTGAAAAATTATATTAACTTTTACCTAATTAAGGACATTACTATTACTCATTCCTGACTGAAGATAACATATCTAAATATCGAAACAAAGGCTTATGTTTATGGGAAGTCGTTTTACATGTAATTTGTCGAAGGTACAGATCTGTGGATAGTGATTATTATATAAACGACAGATTTTTTAATATATATATATATATATATATATATATATATATATATATATATATATATATATATATATATATATATATATAAGATAACCACTATGAAAAATAGAGGAATTCCTCTATTTTTCATAGTGGTTATCTTGCATATTTTGATATCACCTGTTTACTGTGATCTTTTTGCATATATATATATATATATATATATATATATATATATATATATATATATATATATATATATATATTAATAAAGTTTTCACATATTATATATAGGGGGTGGTAGGAGAAGAAAATATTTTTTATTTATGTACTATGTTGTTTCTTTGTATTCTGTGCATTTGCATCCATTCTCTAATATGGAGAGGGGAAGCACAAGCAGGAAGATTTTGTTCCTATATTCTGTAGTCATATGAGATGCATTTCATATGTGGTATTAAGTACTGTTACAGATTCATAATAGTTAAATAACGTATTATCATTACATGCTCATTATCTTATCACAGGTGGAGAACAAGGAGGTCGTTGTGTTGGGGATGGATCACCTTCAAGGCGCCTTCTATATCTGGCTGTTGGGCATCGCCGTTGCTTTAGTTTTTTTTTTGGGAGAGAACTTTGTCCACTACCACACACACTTTCTTAGAACACATAAATGGAAGAGAGAGATATCCGGTGCTTCTCGTTGCCTTGAAACTGGTCTTCTCAAACCCGACCTTACCGAATCAGATCTTAACGACCCCGGCTCTCTCGAACCCGGCCTTCTCGATCCCGATTTTCTCTAGGCCGAATTTCTTTCAAGAGATAATGACCATTCACCAAGCAAGACCTTAGACTCTTCGCACTATTAAAAAAAAATGAAAAACTCCTCGACTACTTAATCGTAGGCCTCATAAAGAAAGTATCTCAGCCACTTCCTTGCGAGGCTCAGAAATGTTACAGGACACAGGTATCCTTCATCTCATCTTAACTGACCGTGACGCACTCGTAGATTAAATTTTCCTCTGGGAGCAATTGCTACCAAAGACTCAGACGACACCGTGGTAAATTATGACTGAAGAAATTTTCTACTGGAATTCAACAAATATAACATTATTGATGTATATTAAAGAGAGACTGTAGTGATTAATTCACGTGACATGAGAAAAGAAATAATATTTACTTAGTGCTTAACAAAATGATTGAAACTCCTCATAATTTTCCCAAAGACTTTATATTAGTCGTCTTCAGCTGAAAAAATATACGAGTGCCATTTAGTGGATTCCTAAATAAATTTACTCCTAAATATAAGAGTAAGTTTGCTAGCTCTTAAGTCACTATATGTTGCATCACTATACTTCTGTAATCAATGTTTACTTTTGTTAGTAATATTACATTTATATGACATGCCAAATCCATGTTATGCAGTGCAAGATGTGGAAGGTTGAGCCTCAGTCCATAATAGTTAGAAACTCATCTTCCGTAACAGGCAGGATCTCATTGTTTACGTTCTCCTCAGTTCAGCTAACCAGGAGCTATAACTTTAATTCGAATATCACTTGTTAATTATAATTTAATGGTAGTCATGATGTTGATATGTAAATGGTAAAGTATGCTGTCTTTAAATATGTGAATCAAAAGTCTGGGCTTAAGAAAATTTTCTTATAGGTTAAAGAAACAGTATCAGAAAATTGGAAGGGATTGTTCTTAAGGTGACTAGTGAAAAACGGGAGCATGTTTTCCTTGTGAAGGATTTCAAATTAATCTGTGTAGTCCACATATTATTATTTCTATTTGTTCATAGGAATACATGTTAAAAATGCTCTAATTTATGAGGATTTATCATAAATTGTCCAGTTTCCATTATATCTGTGTAATCTACAGGAAGCACTATTCCTGGGACCATTGATCTGTAATGTTTGTGTATCACAAAGTTGTATAACACTGACGAAAGCTTAAAACAGACTTTCGTGCAAAGTTAGAATACTTTTATTAGGATACTTATGTTGTTGATGTATTCAGTGTATTATCATGTGATTATTGTATTAACTCATTTTAATACAATAGTATTTATAGTATTTCTTCTCAAAGACACTCAATACACCAGTGAAATCCCCATGCAATTTCCTACAATTCTTTTAACTGATCTTATAAGTATATATAATATATATATATATATATATATATATATATATATATATATATATATATATATATATATATATATATATATATATATATATATATATAGTATATATATACCAAACTGCTTCAGGCCAGGGGTAGACCCCACGACACATTGTCCTGCCTCAAGAGACAACACAACGTTCGTGTCATCTTATCCACTCCGCCATCGATCCTACAAACAACATGAGACTAGCGAACTTTTTCTTTTATATTTTATTTAAAAGCAGGTTATGTACAAAAACATATATCAAGGACATATACCCCATGACAATAAGGTAATTAATGATGTTTCACAAAATCACATAAAATGTATACAAGCCAACAGGTTATAAATGCACCCACACATCACATATGTAATCTAGAACGTAAATTCTATGTAAATTCATCCATTATTGAAAATAATAACAGCTATATCTAACGACCAACCATATCATTAATTCTAACAAAAAAACACCTCTGCCCTTACCAATAACGCTGCCCCATGCAAGGGAATTGATCATAACCCAACATAGCCATGCACATTGAGCGTACCCCTCGCAGTACCATCAAAATAAATGTAACTTATATAAGGGCGAATAATTGTATATACAAAACCTTATAATTCATACCAGTACCGCACAGCAATGAGCTAATGGAATTTATATACAAATGAAAATAATAACCAATATACTGGCTTTTCACATACGCAAACCACTCTCATGTACCTATACATATATCGAATTTTAATCACAATGCAATATCTATACTTACAAAATATGTCCTGCATAGTACCTCCCTACAATGAGGATAATGAAATAGGACATTATGATAATATACATCTCTGTATGATTATCCTCATACATTAGAGAAATGACATTGATTATCTTCTAGCACAAAAGGATATCATCAAAAAACTCACTTTATTTGCCGTCATCGCTCGCACCCGAACCTCTCCTGCCACCTCCTTTAGCCCCCAAGAAACATGGCCCTTCTCATGTCGTCCTTTACACCCCCAATATCCAAACTTAAAGTTCAACACCCTACCAAACCATTCCCTAACCCCGCTCAAGGTTTCACAGAAAAAAATTGCATGAAAGGCCGTCTCCAAAAGCCCACACCTGAGGCAGCCATACTCCGCCATGAGGCCCATATTATATAGCTGCGCTCTCGACGCCAAAATTCCTTGCAAAAATTTATATACCGTCTCCCGCACCTTCGACGCTAATCTTGCATAACCCCACCCATGACCTCTTCCAATTATACATCGGGTACATCGCTTCACCCTGTACAACCTCCCTCGCCCTTTCTACCCTCCCCAAGATACTCACCCTTAAAGCTCCCGGCTCGCGAACCGTCAATAACCATCTCAACATTGCCTCACACGCCAATAACTCCTTCCCTGCCCACCATCTCCTGACACCCACAATCACCCTTCCCACCCTCCGACCCCGCGCCCCCCGCACAACCCAGAAACCTCTGCTTCACGTACATGCCTTGCAACCACCTTTGCAAGGGTATAAGACCCATCCGCGTCATAACCACATCCTTACTTAACCATTGTCGGCCATACCCCCATACGTACCATAAAACACATTGTTGCAACCGCTCTACATCCCCTGGGAGCAAAGGGTATATGGCTGCCACATGCCAGAGTTTACTATAAATCAAAGAATTCACAACTATGACTCTCTGCAACAAAGTGATATCTCCCGGTCGCCAGCCTCCCAATCTTCTCAACGCACCCCCCACCACAGCTAATGAGTTCTCCTCCCTAGCTGACTGGATGTTATTCCGGTAAATCACTCCACAAATTTTCAGGTTCTCCATCTCTGTCCACCCGTACCTTTTCCCCATGCCTCCCCCCAACCTACGTTCCCACCCGGTTGACACACATTCCCGTGGCGTCCCCGAAGAAGTGAATAATCCTACCCATGCTATTGAGCCCCTCTTCTCCTCCCACCAAGACCGTAGTGTCGTCCACATAACCCACAATACTCCTCCCTACTCTTATGCCTATAATAGTCCCTAATGGCAGGCTTGGTTTGCCCCTCCCACCAGCTAACTATGTCCCTCTCCCTAATCCCCATCTCCCAGATCCCTTCCCACCACTCTGCAAAACTCACACTCCGCTCATCACCCGTCAACAGGCATACATTTAACTTCCAATAGCTCCAGTAGGTCTTCACCACACCCTCCCAACTGAGCTCGACCAGCACTCCTCTGTGGTCTAAAAAACCCATGTCTACACAATCCACCCTCCCCACCTCCACCACTCGCGACACATATAGTCGATCCAGCAGAGCAGCATAATCCCGGCGCACAAAAGTGTGCTTCACTATCCCACCATCTTCCCTAACGACATCCACTACATCTATATCCCCAAAAACATCCCTGAGCACCCCTAGGACACACCCCCCTCGGTTCTGTGTCCTTCTTCCTAATCACACAGTTCACCACCACCTAAAATTGATACCATTGGTAAACCCCGGAGATGGTATACCAAAATGTCTCGCACAAAGTCCTCTTTGGTTTTTCTATTGTTTACTGCAGGCATATAGACACCCACAAAACAAACCCTGACTTTCCCCCACATTCCCTCCACTCGCACCACCCTCCCTCTTCACATGCCAACAATCGAAAGGGGCTGGTGTACCCGATACCCATCGCCACTCCACCCTTTAAATACTCCGAACTTCCCGCGTAAATCGTAATACCATCCAAACCCAGATCCCGTCCACACCTATAGTTGTGTTCCTGCAAGAAACACATCCACATTCAGACATCGTAACAGCACCTCAACCCACCTACGTTTTACCTCCGCACAGAGGCCATTCACATTCATCATAAAACACTTGAATATAGCAGAGGGGGTTTTCCTTTGTGTCTCTGTACCCTTGGTATAGTGCCCTTCAGCACTCCTGCCTTCTCCCCACATTCCTTGTCCCCCTTCTGTATAGCTCTTCATGTGAGATTCAATACGTATCCCGCAGAATAGCTGGGAGCAAGACGGCCGCATTAGTGGGGTAAATTGTCCCCTTCAGCACCTCCACACAGATGGTATTCACCAATCACCGGCTCCTCTCTGCCATGTTATGGAAAACCAGTAGGTCACGCAACGGCCACCAGGGGTCACAGCGATCACACCCTCTCCCCACTAGAGCTGAGCAGGGAATGAGTGGATATGATGACACTTATGTTGTGTTGTCTC